>PVIC010026223.1:0-24621 GCA_004025085.1 Thryonomys swinderianus | reverse complement strand
AAAAATAGTAAAGTGAGACATTTAGAAAATCACAATAAACACTTTTTTACAATATCTAAATGGGATGAAATGACAGAAACGTGGTTTTACCACAATGTATTACAAGAACATGCAGCCTGGGATGTGGGTAGCATAGTGGTAGAGCGCTTGCCTGCCATGCACAAGACTGGTTCAGTCTCAGCACTGCAAAAAATAAGTAAGAGAAAACGCATCCTGGGAAATGTTACAAGACTTTTTCCTTAGGAGCCATCTTAGAACTGTTAATTTCATGTTTTATCAAAGATGTGACATCAAATAATTAGTGTGACCAACAAACTGTCAAAATGACACCATTATAAACCTTTATAATCTTTTTAAAAAAATAAGAACCATTTATAGAGCACTATATCAATTTCCCTATCTGTTGAGATTTAAAAAGGACTCATGATAATGCACATCACAATTCTAACAAAATAAAGAGCTACCATATTCAAGTGACAATATGTTCCTGCCTTGTAAACACTGAAGAACTAATGAATGAGAAACTTTCTGAAGACGATCTGAATGGCTGAAAAAAACCAAAGGGCTAGCTCTCCAAGGAACAGTACCTAATCCTTCACACTCCCCAGCTCTAAATTCACTTGGCCTTGTCTCACTGGATTACACTCCACAGATGAATCATGTTTCTCTTCTTTTTTTGTGTGTGGTACTGTTGAAACGAGACCCTTGGACATGTTAGGTGCATGCGCAGCCCTAGAACCACTTTTCCTACTAAGAGATTGGGGTGGCATGACAATGTCAGACAACATGCTGATGTACTGGGGGTACTGCAGCCAGGAGCGACAGGGACCAGGTGTGAGCTGACAGGAGCTTTTTCCTAAGGGGGCCACAAGGCTCCAGACATGTGTGATCCAAGATTCCTCACCAACAACCACACACAGGTCAGACATTTTTTTCCAGGGCATCCATTCTGGCATGCTAACTCTAAATTCTTTCTAAGGCATCACAACGTCACAAGATGAGACCAAAAAAGAAAAAAAGCAAGTTCCTAACATTTTTTTCTTCTAGGCCCACCATTAACACATGAATTAATATGTCAATACAGCACTTTTCGTTAGACTACATTAATTCCCTCTGATTAACCATGTGAAATCAACTCCCTAATATTCCTACTAGAAAAATGCACTACGCAGCTGGGCATGGTGGCTCACACCTGTACTCCCAGCATTCAGGAGGCAGAGGCAGGAGGACTGATGTGTTCAAGGCTTGCCTGAGCTGCATAGTAAGCTCAGGGCCAGTCTGAACTACAAAGCGAGACCCTGCCCACCCCCCCATGCACTATGCAGATGAAAATCACAGCAGTGACCTTCATGCGGCTTTCAGGGCCCTAGGGCATCTGTTGAAGATACAGGAGGCCCACAAAGTAAGGCTAAGAAAGTCCTTACAGGACGTGAGTGATAAGACGCTGCTCCTTTGTGCTTTAATGATTTCCTTTTTAAAATAGGAAAAGAGACAGTAAAAGTACTATTAAGTCATCACCTAGCATGGTACCTTGGCGGCTTTATTAACCTTGTCTTCATTTTCTCTCTTATACACAAAAACCGAGGCATATTTGCCATCTTGCAGCACAGCAGGATAAACAGCAAGTCCGGCGGGTAGAGTGAACGGCGGTTCGTTCAGGGCATAGCTCTTCAGGGCGCTGTTCTCTGATCCCATCCCTCACGCCGTGGGACAGTCTGCAGCTCCTCCTCAAAGCACACTGACCTAAAAGAAAACACAAAACGGTTTCAAACATTCGCTGTCTATAACATAATGCAAGAGGGGCCCACGATATCCACACGTAGCCACTGAAACCTACACAGTCGCGCAACCCTCCTAACGAGGCTGGTAAGACAATAAAAATATTAAATGCTCAGCAATTTAGCACCAGTGCTGGGTAACTAGCAGATAGAAGCTCTAGAGAAAATGCACAGTACCAAACAGTCCCATGCACGCCACCACACACAAGCTTTCTGTTTCTTAAGAAGACAGTTTCTTAAGAAGAACCAGAACACAGCCATTAAAACTTCCCAATTTATTTCTACTTCCAGACCCAGAAATGAAAGTGTTGCAAAACTTAGCCATTCAAAAGCAACAGCCAGGCAATGTAGCAAACCCCTATAAACCCCTATACTTAGGAAGCTGAGGCAGGAAGATAATGAGTTTAATGCTAGCCTGGGCTATTTAGCAACTTAACAAGAATGCCTCAAAAATAAATAAAACATGACCACAGAACTAGCTCAGTGTGAAGGACCTAAAATCAATCCCCAGAACTGCAAAAACTAAAGAGTAGGGCACGGTAGTGCACACCTGTTACCCCACCATTTGGGAAGATGTCGCAGGAGGTTTGTCACGAGTTCCAGGCCAGCCTGGACAACATAGGGACCTCAAGGCCAGCTGGGACTACAGAGCAAGACCTTGTCTCCAAAAAACGCCAGAGCAAAACAAAACAAAAATTTATGTATAATATTAATTTATAGACAATCATACAAACAACATACTGATGAAAAACATGGTAACAAATGGAAAGCTCATATAAATCAATTCAAAGACTAAAACACCAGAACAAAGGGGGAAGTTCATTGAAGAAATGCAAGTAACAATAATAAGAGAAACTGCCATCTCCCTTTCAAAGTTATGCTAAGTGGAAACTGCAAAATTGTGTAATTGCAAATTCTAAGACATATGCAAACGAAATTCTAGAAAATTTAGGCTACTATATAATAGAAAGTAGATGAGTGTTGGCCTAGAGTAGGCACAGTGAGAAGGAAAAGATTTCACAGGGGTATGAGGAAACCAGGAGGTGTATTATTTTGATTATGAGTGTGATAGATAATTCCAAGTATCAAAAGTTATAAAACTGTATGCTTTACGTACCATTTCTTCTATGTCATTATGCTTTCATAAAGTTGCTTTAAAAAGAGATATATATAGTTGAGCACGATGGCACATGCTTATAACTTCAGCATTCAGGAGGCTAAGGAGGGCGGGCAAGTTTGAGCCCAGCCTGGGGAACTTAGCAAGAATTCTCAAAAATTCAAAAAGAGTAAGAAAAAGATGGCCAGAGTATAAGAAACATACACACATATACATGCACACAAGAAACTCGGAATAAACATAAGCTAACATGTTAACAAGGGTTTTTTACAGAAGGTCTGATTATACACTCCATGATCTCAAAAATACACCATTACAAATGCCAGGTGTGGTGGCCCACGCCTGTAATCCCAGCACTCGGGAGGCAGAGACAGGAAGACTGCCGAGTTTGCGGCTTGCCTGGGCTACACAGTAAGCTCAGGGCCAGCGTGAACTACAAAGCAAGACGCTGTCTCAAACAAACAAACAAAAAATCCACCATGACGTGCCCCCACCTCTGAAAAGCCCCACCAGGCCTGAGGCTGCAGCACTGTCACACGTGTCTCTGATCATGAGAAATCAGGAGCCCGGATGTCCAGGTGGGAGTCTCTAGGAATCACTGCTGGGCCGGTTTGTTTTAAGCCCACGTAAGCCAAACAACGCATGTCTAGAAAGCCTGTCACAGTCGAGGCCAGCTGGGAATACAGTGAGACCTTGTCTCAAAAAAAAAAAAAAAAAAAAATCGCCACATCAAAACAAAACAAAAAAAACAAGTAAAACTTCTGTATGTATGTTTACTGTTACTGAATTTCAGTTTGGCCTTTACAAAATAAAAAGAAGTCTAACTACAGTTCTTATTAAGTCTGGCAATGTGGCAAACAAATGACTAGTTCTAAAACGAGCAAAAAGCTATGTAAACCTGTACAAGTTTTCTTTTTAAAACCTGTAGTTCTGGGGTAAATATCCAGTCATCATTCCCTACAATCTCTCTGCTTGCATTTCTCCCTACTTTGGTGAAGTTCCAAACACCCTCTAGCTGTCTATGAAGCACAGCTCGAACATACCTAACACAACATACAATCTGCACAGACACCATAAATCACCACGTAAGCAACACCTTATGCACAAGGGCTGAAGCTCTTCAAAATCAAAGCATGTTCTGTTTTGTACCAAAACCACTGAGTTCTTTATACACAGCAATTCTGCTTTCTTAAAAAGGATACAAGCCAGGCTCCCTGGCACATGCTTGTAAGAAACCATGAGTAGCCGGGTGTGGTGGCGCATGCCTGTCATCCCAGCACTCAGGAGGCAGAGGCAGGAGAACTGCTGAGTTCGAGGCTTGCCTGGGCTACATAGTGAGCTCAGGGCCAGCCTGAACTACAAAGTGAGACCCTGTCTAAAAAACAAAACAAAACAAAAAAAACCATGAGTAGGAGGGTGCCAGGTTCAAGCCCCGCTTGAGTTACAGAGAGACCCTGTCTCAAAAAACAAAGCGACACACACACAAAGTTGTCACAGACGGGGAAAAACGTGTACTGAAAACAGCCTACTCCTTCAACGATAGGATTAATGGACTGACAAGTTTCTGAAGGACCACGGGAAAAAAGCATCCGTCAGCCCTGGCAGAGGTAGGGGCTGAGCCCGAGGCCACTTCTGCTGGGAAGGGGCCATGCTGAGCACGGGGACCCTGCCCTGCTGCTTCCTGCGCACAGTTCCTGAGCCTGTGCCTATTGTGGACCGAAGGCCACAGTTCACAGATTAGCCAGCTCAGGGCCTGTGGCCTCAGCGGAGAGAAATGGCCACACTTCACTGTCTCCCTGGGAATCTAGAACTGTAAAGACTTTTTTATTAGTACCACACCTGAAAGTAAAGATACCGCAGGTGGGGCCGGAACTCGGGTGGTCAAAGCAGAACCTCAGCAGCAGAGGGAGTCAGTTTGCAGCAGGAAAACAAAAAGCCAACGCGGAGAAAACGGCTTAGCTCCGTAGATAACGCGGGGCACAGCGCTACCCACCACCTGCGGGCTGCTGGAAGCCGCTTCGAAGCCATTTCCTGAGCGCCTCAGGGACACCTTGCCAGCAGCGCCTCGCCCTGAGGCCGCTTGGCGGGGGCAGTTCTCTGCCACCAACTGCCACTTCAGAAGGAAACTCTCGACTTCAACTCCTTCCTGAAAAACCAGTCAGACTAGAGAAATGAGTTACCAACAAGGTGGCCTAGCTGCCTCGTCAGCCACAAAACAGCCTCTTAAAATCAAGCCACAAGAAGGGGACAACAGAATAAGGAACTGCAAGTACGTCCTCAGCAGAAAGTCGGCAGTTTGCTCATTCCAACATCAACCCCTCCAACAGACGTGGTCGCCAGGGTTGGGAGGAAGAGCCCTGGCTCGGTACCGGGCAGGAAGTCCACACCAAAGCCACACGTCTGGTTTTCTTAGTTATTCTAAACAGCAAAATCTTCCTTGCAGGAATACTGAGCCTTACAATCTCTATTAACCCTTGATATAATTAGGATTAGCAGTGAACTACAACAGCATTCAGAAAAAGTTAAAACTGATATAACTTTTAGATCTAAGACTTTGAGAAACAGCAATTATAAAAAGATGACTTTTTTGGGGGAGAGAACTCAAGAGAAAAGATGCGACTGTATTATCCTGAAAGCACTGACAGAAGTCTACTGATACCATCCATGCAGGGCTACAGAGCCAGCAAGATTATATCCCATTGCTAGGGCAAACTTTGCTGGAGGAAAATTTAAAAAGCTGGTCTGATAACCACAACTTGAGACTAAGTCTAATTCTTCACACAGCTGCACCCAATCCAAGAGTCACAACTGCTACAAAGCGTGCTTTAAAAATAATTCAGCTACAATGAATTTAGTCACATAAGCAACCCTCAGACTCCAAAATATTCTCTTGTTTTGAGGAGAGGGAAAGACTCAAAATCCTCCTTGTTACTTGGGACATTAAAATCACAAGAAAGTCGCAGATGATACTCCACCATCACAGATGTTTTGCAGAATTTATCATTTTCACTGTATAATAAAACTTTGGGTCAAGTCTGGTTTAAACTTTTGCCACAGTCTTCTGGGCGTGGTGTCTCACACACCTACGTTCCCAACACTTGGGAGGCTGAGGCAGGAGGATGGCTGAGAGTTCTAAACCACCCTGCACTACACAGTGAGGCTCTGCCTCAAAAACACAAAATAAATAAATCCTCATTTATCTATCTCCCTCCACCCGTTGGCCTGTAGGCTGCATCACGAAGTTTCTGGAAGGCAGAAATCCGTAGGCAACTGAGAAAACCCCTGTGCTCCGAGCACTTGTATCTCTCAGCTCACTGCTGGCCAAGTGGCTTGGTCCTCCGGCTGGGCGCCGACCGACGCTTCGGTGTCTAACGATAACTTCACCCCTCGCCCTTGCTCTGACCTGGTTCAGGTACTGAGGTGGGATATAAGAAATAAAAGACCGGTAAAACGGAAGCCAAGACGATCAGAATTTTAAAACTGTACTTTCAAGGTCTACAGCTTCCATTTCCCTCCTTCAGACCCGATCAGCACGGGAAACTTTTGACTTGCAAATCAGCCTTTTTCACCTGTGAATAAACAACCTCTTCCCACCTGTAAATTGTGCTTCCTCTCCCGGACCTCCACTCTCAAGGGAGGGGCATTTTAGTGCACAGCAGATCTCAATTTCACGCACGTGTCAATGGTTCGCAACCTGACGCAGCCCACGAGCGGGGTGAGCCGACAGGCAGCGGGGACACACAACCCAGGGCCGGATCGCAGGGGCCTCGCTTCTCCGAACCGCACTCTCCAGTTCTCAGGGCGCAGTTTTAAGTTTCTCCCCGTAAACTCTGCCATGCCGCTCACGGACCAGTCCTGATGACAAGTCTCGTCCTCCGTGAGGGAGTCAGGGAGCCCGCACCTGAGTTCCACAGCTACAGCCGACGTGGGTCTCCAGCCCAGGGACCCTGGTCCCTGGCAGTCCTCCCTCGCGCCCAGCTCCAGGAGCCTCGCAGGCGGACGCCCCTTAGGCATCGTTAGGGCTCCAGGGGCCAAGCGTGACTTCAGCGGTAGCAGCGACCCCAAAACGCAGCCAAGCCGCCTCGGCACAGCGTCTCCTCTTTATTCCAAAAGCAAAGCATCACGCACCAAGCCCAGCCCTGGGCCTCGGGTCCGACCAAGGCCCCCCCGCCCGCGACCGCGGACACCGCGCCGTGCGGGTCTCCGGCCCAGCCCGCCCCGTCCTGGTTACCTGCGGCAGCGGGGAGGGCAGAGGGTCTCCCGGGCTCGCGCCCCCTTCGCCTCCCCGAGAGCCTACGGCCGAGACACCTAACTTCCCGGCAGCCGTCCGGATGCCCCGGAGACGGCCCGGAAATGAACGGAAGGCCTCCCTCCGCCCCTTGACGCCCCCATGGTAGCGAGCGGACCCGGAACGGGAAAAGCGCAGGCGCCATGTTAAGTGTGGGCACCCGTCATGATCTTGCCGTTTACTCACGGCTCCCGCGAGCAGCTGAGGCTTGCGAGGAACACGTGCTAACTCTTGCAGTGAACAGACAAATATAACTTTGAGCTGGCTTTAATCACATGGCTTTGCTTCACTTCCGCCCAACCTTAAAATGGGCGCCAGTAGTCTCAAACAAGCGCTGTAGTAAAGCAGCGGAGCAGAAAAGGAGGACAGTGATTGGTGAGAACTCGAAGAGTGACGGCCCGTGCAGGCAACGCGCAGCTGTCAGAGATCTCGACGCCTAAGGACGGCGAGGAAAGGCTCAGCGGAAAGTGAAACCGGATATTAACTGTGATTACTTCTAATGGTTGGTAAAGGTGCCTGCTAATTGGCTGTAACCCTCCGGACAGAGTGGGACACAGCTGAAATCCTAGCTACTTGGAGGCGGAGAAACTGCGATCGCGAGTTCGAATCCAGATTCAGAGATTTCGACTGTGTCTCCCAAATTTAAAAAGGAGTTCAGTGATGAGGCGCTTGCCTAGCATGCTCGAGGCCCTTCGGTTCAACCCCCGCCCCCCCGTAGCAGAAAAAATAATGAAAAGAAAGAGACCATAGGCGCCTACTTATAACCCAGCTTTCTGGAGACGGAGGCAGGAGGATCAAAAATTCGAGTCCAGCCTGGGCTATTCAGCGAGATCTTGTATTAAAATAAAAATTTTAAAAGGGGGGTTACCCTGAGAATGTGCGATCCGTAGTCGTCGTCGTAGTCATCACTGTAACGATGCTTCTGCGGTCTCCAAGTTACAGCTGAATATAAATTATTTGCTCCTATATAACTTGTACACCCTTTCTAATCCATAACAGTAGCAAAAATAAAAAAAGATGGAATAAGCATAGTGGCTTCAATTTAAAGGAAAAACAAATACATATCAAGGACTTAGCAATTATTTAAAAAGCCCTAAACAAATATTCACGATGAGGTGGATATAAAGGATTCATCGAATCCACCCTACACCCTCGATAAATGAGGGCGTTTCTGCCTTAGGTCAGCGCTGTCCCTCCCGTAGGGACGGAACTCCTCTACGCATGTAAATGTTAAAGTTTGTAGAAGCCTCACTAACGGTAAAAGGAAGCTGTTTAATGATTACATTTAAATCCAGTGTACCCAAAAGATAGCTGTTTAAAGCAAACATCAGTGTAGGCAATTGTTGGGGGAGATTTTTATGCATAGGTTTTTGGTACTGTCTTCAAAATCTGACTTATTTTTAGCCTTGCGATTAGAACTAGCCGTGTTTTAACGCTTCTCGAGCCGTGTGAGCAGAGGATCCTGCACGACACGCGCACATCCGGGCGGGTGCGCTAGGCTGCGCTGACCGAGCCCCGCGTCCCCCGTCCCCGGGGCCCCGGGGCCCAGCCGAAGGGGGTCACAAACGCGGACTGAGGCTGCACCCTGGCGGCCAGCGCTGTGAGCGGCCGCCCTGGCCCCCGCCTGCCGCTCCGAGGGCCGCAGCCTCCTTCTGCCTTCTGCCCGAGACTCCCTCCCACTTTAACTGAGTCTCTCGCTTCCTCACGCGGTGCTTCTTGTTCAGATCTCACCTTCCCCGCGCAGCGCACCGTGACCCGCCCTATTCAACACGGAGCCTGCACCCTGCTGCTCCGTACAAACCTGATGTCTTTCGGTCCCCACTGTTCTGCGCTGGGAAGTGAGCGGTACTAGCCGGGACTTCGAAATAGGGACACCGCCCCCCACCCCGAACTCTCCCCTGGATCCTTACGATCTTCCCTTTGCCCTGATCACCGAACTCGCCCCTGGCTCACTGCGGCGCTCTGCCCTTCCCGGGTAAACATTGGCACTCTTTGGAGAAATTTCCTCTACTTTTAAATTTAGGATGCCGCTAATTAGGAAATGGGATAACACTAGCAGAGATTTTTAGAGAGAATAACTAAAGCCGAGGGAGATGCCAAAAAAATGAACTTTAGAACCAACGCAGGTTTAAATCTGGCAGAAGGGAGCCTGAATGACCCGTGCTCTTTGGCTCCCCCTGCTGGGGAAGATGCAACATTGCCTCCTTGTTGGCTGGGGGGGCGGGGATTTTGCTTTGGCTTCCTCACTTTGAGTACTTTTATTGCTACCTAAAGTGTCGAGACTGACAATTGAAAAAGAAAATCTATTTATATCCATACAGTATTACTCAGCTACAGAAAGTAGGGAGATCATACATGTTACAACGTGAAATATGAGTGCATTGTGCTAAATGAAAATATTAGACTAAATGGAAAAAATTCACACAATGTATGATTTTGTCCATAAGAAATGTTCAGGATAGGTAAATCCACAGAGGCGGGAAACAGATTAGTGTTGGCAAGGGCTGGGGTCGCTGGCTAAGGGGGAAGGGGCTTCTTTTTGGATAAATAAAAGTATCCTGGAGTTAAACAGCAGTAGTGATGAGAAGACAATCTCATGATTGTATGGAACATAGAGTGAATGTTTATATAAAAATATTACAGTATAAGCCACCTTGGCATTAATTCCCCTCAAAATAGTCCCCCCCCAAAAAAAAACCCCACACTTTCCACCATTCTCGCTGTTTTCTGAAGCAATTCTGGAAGTCCTCCTACATGATTGTCTTTAGTTGCACTGTTGTGACTGCAGAAGTATTTGCCTTTCCCGGTCATTTTGACGGGGGAAAGCGCTAGAAGCTGCTGTTGCTGGATCCGGTGACGAACGTGGTGAGGAGCCTGCCTTCCGCTCGGCGCTGCGCACTTAACAACGTTCCCAGTGTTTTATCACAGCGCAAGGACACTCACGATGGGGACTCTCAGAACGGCGTCATACAGAGGCGAGGGACATGGAACAAGCATGTTTAAAGTGAGGGGGAATGTTTTGAGGCGAGTTAATAGTAATAGGTCTTTTACTGTAATAACTTTCACCAATTTAAGCATTCATGACATTTCCATCACACCTCATACTAAATACCAATTATGCACATCTTTGTCTTATTCCTGACTTCAGAGGGAAAGCTTTCAGCTTTTCTTCACATGATGTTGGCCGTTGGTCTGTCATAAATAGTTTTTATCAGACTGAAATAAAGTCTTTGAGATCTATTTTCAGTGTTTTCATCACAAAAGGGTGGAGCTTGTCAAATCTATCGAGGTGATTATGATTTTTGGTTTTGTTCTGTTTATGGGATGTATTACATTGGTTGACTTGTGTATGATCTTTGTGATGATTTTTTGCTTTCTGTTTATTATATCTTGTTGAGGATTTTTGTATCTATATTTGACAAAGAGATTGCTTCACTTTTGTTGGATCCTCTGGTTTGGGAGGCATCCAGGAATTACTTTAGAAATATTCTTCCCTTTCATTTTCTTAAAGAGCTCTGTATTTGGTTAGATTTTCCCTGAAGTTTTTGGAGACGTCAGCAGTGAATCCATTTGAACTTGGGCTTTTCTTAGTTGGTAGGTTTTCTGCTTCAAGTTCATTTCCTGTTATTGGATTATTCAGGATTTTTTTTTAACTCGTCTTGGTTTGGATTTAGAATTTTTTTTAACTGTTTTTGACACAAGGTCTTTGTAACTCAGGTTGGCCCTGAATTCACTATGTAGCCCAGGTAAGCCTCGAACTCACAGCAATCCTCCTGCCTCTGCCTCCTGACTGCTGGGATTACAGGTGTGAGCCACTGTGCCCGGCACTGTGATATGAGGTACCAGGGATCAAACTCAGGACCTTGTGCTTGCCAGGCAAACGCTGGAACCACTGAGCTAAATCCGCAGCCCTTGGTTCAGATTTAGTAATTCATATGTAGCTAGGAATCTACCCATTTCTTCTGAAGTCTTCAAAGTCTTGGCATTTAGCTTTGTGAAGTAGTTACTAACAACCCTTTTGATTTTGGCAGCATCTGTGTGATTTCATCTTTTTAATTTCTATTTGCATTGATCTGGGTTGCTTCCTTTTATTTTCTGGTTAGGTTGGCTAAGGGTTTGTCTATTTTGTTTATTCATTTGAAGAAATAACTCTTAAATTTATTGTTTTGCGCTTTTGTTTTGTTGTTGTTGTTGTTGTTGTTTTTTAAATTCTGCTGTGACTTGCATGATTTCCTTCCCTGTGGTAGGTTTGGGTTTGGTTTGTTTTTGTTTTTGTAGGACCTGGAGGAGCATCATGTGTTCACTTGGGTTGTTTTTGTGTTATGGGCACTCAAAGCTATAAACTTCGCCTTGGGACTGTTGGGACCAAAAAAAAAAAAAATCTTCATTCTGTGACTCACCCCCATCTGATGTTAAAAGCTGTGGACAAACTCTGTATTTTGAAAAGAACATCCTGTAACATTGTAATATATAATCTGTAAAAACAACAGGTGCATCTGTGCAAAGGTCCCGGAATGGTTGCAGGTGTAGCAAGTCAACAAGGTCGCTAAGTAACAGGAAGCTTGACCCTGAGTTAATAAAAATAACCCTTTTGATGAGTTGATAGCCGGATTTGTTCCCACCAAAACCAAGACCCCTGTTTGAGCCTAGTTAGCCCTGTCACAAGATGACTCTTTATTTCCTGTCCCTCCTCTACCAATGACCGCCCGACAAAAATGATAGATCCAATTGTTAGCCAATCCCTAGCAAGTACCTAACCGCTTCCTGTAAATAACCCTGCCTTTTCCTCTGTGTGACCTAAAATTGCCTTTAAAAGGGGCGGGTAGCCATCCTTCTGGGTTTCCAATCTCCACTGCTACTGTGCTGTTCAAGTGCCCTTGTTTATTACATGCGTGTCACCGGGTCACTCCGGGTGCAGGTGGAGGAAGCCGCCAGCGAGCTGCCGACCACCGGCGCCTGAGGGCGACGTGATGCAGTCTTTGTCCTTGGCTACTCGGCTAGTTCCTGTCCCCTAGATAACCATGCTTGTAGGCTGCCCTGGTTTCACATGCCCTCAAGATTAAGATGTTTTCTTAAGGCATGGCGCTGTCTCCTCCAGATGTCATGGTTAACTGTGATTTACTTCACAAACAAGGGCATTTCTCCTCCCCCTCTCCCAAGTTTGTGCTGTTGTCTTCGTGACTGTTTCAATGCTGTAAGAATCTGTTTCCAGCCCAATAAAGTTGCCATTAGCCAAGCTTTCGGTCAATCTCGCTGTCTGCAGTTCGTATCCCCAGATCCCCAGATTCCCTCCTCAGAGAGGATTCTCACAAGGATCCACTTGCATTATTAGGCCAAGGTCAAAGGGAACCCCGCCCACGGAGGTTGCTTCTGAGCTGAGGGTGCACGGCAGCGGGGGAGGGGCCGGCTTCACTGAGACCCGTAGCCATAGTAGCGAGGCTCGTCGGGGCGGAATCCATAGGCCGCGGCAGGGCGTCCGAGCACACCGACCGCGGGGCCGAGGCCGTTCACAAACGCTCTAATGATAGAATATGACACGGTTTTGCGTCTCGGAAGTGACCGGGAGCGCAGCGCTGGGTCGAGCAGGTTCGGGTCTGCAGCTGCTGAGTCCTCGGTGCACAACGTTGCTGTGGGACAAGGACCGCCAGCAAGCGCACTTGAGCTGTTTCTGAGGAAACACAGTAACCGGAGCCCATCCCGGGATGTAAAGAGAGCCTGAGGCGTCAATATACTTAAGGGTTTAAAAATATGGAGCCAATGAACAAATTATTTTAGGGGACATTTGTTTGCTAAAATACTTTTCTTTCTTTCTTTTTTGGTACCAGGAATCAAACTCAGGACCTTGTGTTCAGGACCTTGTGTGACTTAAAAAAATATTCTTATATGACTTAAGATTTGAGACTGGCCTAGATGGAGATTTTTCATCAGAAAAAATCTTAGTATCACTGGAAAATGTTCACAGTGGTACTAACGTTCTCCTGCACCCAGAGTGAGATGAAGTTGAATTTATGCAAAGTTTTAAAATAATGTATGTGTATTAATTAGGATGGAGCTAAAGAGTGATATTAGATGTACTGCTCATGAGAACCAACACTGGGGAGAATAGAATTTCTAAACTCAGACCGGAGATTTAGCACAGTGGTTCCAGAGCCTGCCCAGCAAGCACAAGGTCCCTGGTCAAATCCAGGTAATACATACAACAATACCAGGCATGGTGACTCACACCTGTCATCCCAGCACACCTCCTCCCAGAAGCAGGAGGATTGCTGAGTTCGAGGCTTGCCTGGGCCACATAGTGAGCTAAGGGCCAGCCTGAACTACAAAACAAGACCCTGTCTAAAAAAAAAAAAAAAAAAAAAAAAAGTTCTAAACTCTAATGTTAGACTATTATTTGTACTGGGTAAACCAAGAAAACAAATCAAGCTTTTAAGTCTCTTTCTTTATTTAAAAAAAAAACAAAAAAATCTGTGTTCACAGTTTATCAAGGTTAGTTGAAATGTTTTTTTGTTGTTGTTGTTTTTGTTTTTTTTGGGACAGGGTCTCACTTTGTAGTTCAGGCTGGCCCTGAGCTCACTATGTAGCCCAGGCAAGCCTGGAACTCAGCAATCCTCCTGCCTCTGCCTCCCAAGTGCTGGGATGACAGGCGTGAGCCACCACACCCGGCACTGTGGTATGTGGTATTGACTGCTGGTGGGTGTGAGTCACCATGCCCAGCACTGTATGTGGTTACCGGGATCGAACTCAGGACCTGGCGCTTGCGAGGCAGGCAGGCGCCGGAACCACTGAGCTAAATCTCCGGCCCCCATTAAGTCTGTATTTTTTTGAAATGGTAAAATAAAAGCACCATTCCCCACTTTGGTACCATAGGAAGACAGATTAAATTTTGAAATGCTAAGATCTATTATTTCACAGGTAGCTTAAAAAATGTTTTTGAAAGTAGTACGGCACTGAGCTCTTGTTCACTAACAGGACACACAGGTATCAGTTTAAAATTAGATCAAACGTGATCAGCTCGTCTGTCAGGGCTGACGACAGAGCTTGTGGATGTCAACTCCGGCCCCATCCGTCTTCCTCCTCATGAGCTGCCTTTAGCACCTCCTGTGCGGCTGACAGCAGAAGACTTGGAAGCAGTTCATTTGACCTCATTTCTCCATCTAGAGGCTGTGGCATCTTTCAAGAATTTGGGGGGGCTGGAGATTTAGCTCAGTGGTTCCAGTGCCTGCCTCTCGAGCACAAGGTCCTGAGTTCGATCCTGGTAACCACATACAATGCTGGGCGTGGTGACTCACGCCCACCAGCAATCAACACCACATACCACAGTGTGGGGCGTGGTGGCTCACGCCTGTAATCCCAGACTCTGGAAACAGAGACAGGAGGATTGCTGAGTTCAAGGCTTGCCTGGGCTACATAGTGAGCTCAGAGCCAGCCTGAACTATAAAGTAAGACCCTGTCTCAAAAAAAAAAAAAGAATTTGGGGCCAGGGATTTAGCTCAGTGGTTCCGGCATCTGCCTGACAAGCACAAGGTCCTGAGTTTGATCCCGGTATCACATATCACAATGTCGGGTGCGGTGGCTCATGGCTATAATCCCAGCATTTGTGAGGCAGAGGCAGGAGGATTGCTATGAGTTTGAGGCTTGCCTGGGCTGCAGAGTGAGTTCAGGGCCAGCCTGAACTACAAGGCAAGAGCTTGTCAGAGAGAGAGAGAGAGAGAGAGAGAGGGAGGGAGGGATAGGGAGAGAGAGAGAGAGAAGAAAGAAAAAAAGAAAGAGGAGCTCAGAATAGATCAGTGAAGAAATATGCAAAGGCACCTTCTCCACAGAATATATCTCTAGCAGTGCCACATAACAAGTGATTCTCAGAAAAGAGTGAGCCAGCCACGCTGCCCGGACCATGGAACTGCTGGGCTGTGGTGCCGGTGGAGACCTGAGCAGTCCCTCGGGACGTGGTGACCTGTACCCTCCGCTGGGAGGCCTGTGCTCAGTGAGGAGGGAACGTGACAGACTCTCAGAGACTGAGGCCATTGAATTGTATAACTGTCCTTTTTTTATTTCTGTAACTA
The DNA here is from genome assembly GCA_004025085.1 of Thryonomys swinderianus. NCBI lineage: Eukaryota > Metazoa > Chordata > Mammalia > Rodentia > Thryonomyidae > Thryonomys > Thryonomys swinderianus. The sequence goes on along the minus strand of PVIC010026223.1, from coordinate 9,378 downwards.
ACCGGCAAATTTCTTTCTTTTTTAAAATTTTCTCTTGGAACTGGAACTGAATCTGGGGCCTTCTCACTGAGCTACATCCCCAGCCCTTTTAAATGTTTAGTCTTTAATGACAGGATCTCACTAAATCACTCAGTCTCCCTGGCTGGGTTTGCACTGGTGGTGCTCTGGCCTCAGCCTCCCAGAATGCTGGGATTAAAGTTCTGGGCCACAGGATTCATCGAAGTAAACTTTTTGCTATTTACCAACAGTGTCAAACACAAATTTTTGTGACTTGGTCTATCAGATGGCTGTACTTTTCATTATAATTTGATGGATGGTTACTTTCTTTGTTAGTATCAGTTACAGTTTTGATAAAAACCTGCAGCTCCAAGTCAGTGAATATAAGGTCAATCCCTTGAGCTCTGATGAATGTATCTGAACCTGAAAACCTCAGGTTTTGACGATTATAGTTTCAGACCGATGTGGTGAATTTCTGTTGTGTAGGCAACTGGTCACCCAGACACATCTGCAAGAATTATAGCATGTAGGGCATCACTTAATTGTTTTTACATATATGAAATATATGTAATTTTGAGATTTTTTTTATTTTTTGAGACAAGGTCTCACTATATAGCTCAAGCTGGCCTTGAACTCACTGTGCACGCTGGGCTAGCCTGAAACTTGTGGTGATCCTCCTGCCTCAGCCTCCTGAGTGCTGGGATTACAGGGACGCATCACCATGCTCAGTCAAAACTGACTCACACAACAAGGATTCTAGGCAATTATCTATCATAAACCACCACTGAATTTGTTAGTTGAAGAATATGTAAGACATTATGTCCAGTTTGGAAAATAAACGGGGCAGAGGTTCAGGCCTTCTGTATTATGAAAAATCAGCTTGCGAGGCAGGCGCCGGAACCACTGAGCTAACCCTCCGGCCCACAAATGGGTTATTTTTGCAAATTCTTCCGGAAGGGGTAGAAACCATGAATATAAAAAGGCAATGTTAGCTGGGCATGGTGGTATTACTCATAATAGCAGTGCCGTGAGAGGTTGAGGCAGGAGGATTGCAACAGGCCCGAGTCGAGCCCAAACGTGTGCACACATGCGTGCATGCGTCTGTGTACCTTAGTGGACCGGAGAAGTAGGAAGGGCCTGTGTTCAACCCCTAGTGCAGGGAAAACACAAAAGGCAGTGGCATTGCAAAAACTGTGCTTTCCTAATCCAAAAAGGTTTTATTTAGATAAAGGGGCCCTAAGAGCCTAGGGTGTTCAGTCTGTGACGGGGCTTTGCCTGGGTGGCCGCTTGGCTTCACCCAAGAGCGGTGCCCTTGGCTTTGATGCTGGCCGCGGCCCGGCCCGCACCGTGTGCTGCTGTCCGTCCAGGTCTCTCCCTGCCACTCCTCACCTGCAGCAGGAGTCGCATATGCTGCTGCTTTTTGTTTAAAAAGACTCAAGCTATTTAGTGTTTTTATCCTTGATGTTTAGGTAGCATATTTTGGATTTTTTTAGTCACCCAAGTGCAGTATGTTTTCTAGTCCAAAAGAAATAGTAGGGTATATTGTGTGAGGAGAACGTCATAACCTCTTCCACTATGGAAACCACTCCAGTAGTGTATATTGTGGAGATGGCTACTGTGCTATTAAACTTTATGTCTCAAGAACAATGACTTTTGGGTACTTAGACCTAGAAAGGAAAATAAAAAATTATTATAGTGAAAAATTACTTTTACAATCCAACAATAAATATAAAAGCACGTCTAGGGGCCAGGGACTTAGCTCAGTGGTTCCTGCGTTTGTCTTGCAACCACAATATCCTGAGTTTGATCCCCAGCACCACACACCACAATGCTGGGAGTGGCGGCCCACGCCGGTCATCCCAGCACTCGGGAGGCAGAGGCAGGAGGATTGCTGCGTTCCAGGCTTGCCTGGGCTACACAGTGAGTTCAGGGCCAGCCTGAGCTACAAAGCAAGACCCTGTTTCAAAAAAAACAAAAAACAAACAAAAAATATTCTTAAAAAAGCACATTGAGATTGTTTTTTACAAATTTACAAGTGTAACTGACACAAAGCAACCAGAAGAATAAATTTTCTCTGATTGTTTTAAGACAGCAACCAAATTCTTCACAGCATTGGTCAGGAGACTCAGAGACAGGCAAAAGAAGTAAGTAGAACAAAGATAAGCCATGTATAGGACCCTAATAACCTCAATGAATGTAAATGTCACATGCCATAAATACGATCTAAGTTTAATGATAGTAACAAGAATGAACAGTGGGGGGAAAGCTACATAAAGGAGGAGCGTGTGAGGGGAGCGGAAGAGGCGGGGAGAAGGGATGAAAAGGAGGAGGCCGTGGTAGGTGCTGCGCCCGTCCCCTGCGATGATTTCAGAACGCATCTACTGCGAAGCTGTACTAATAAAAAATGAAAAAAAAAACACAATAAAACACAGGCAATTAAGAAGAGTCCGGCAGTGGGAAGTGACACTCCACACGCAGCGCACTCCAGGCAGACGCAGCCCGGAGGCCCCAGACGCTCGCTCCGCTGCGTTCCCAGTGCTGACATTGCTCTAGCGAGGGAAGGAAGTTACCTACCTACCTCCGGCTGCTTGGGCGGCTTAATTAGTGCACATCTGTACAGCACTTTGGAATCCTTGGATGAAAAGTGCAGTACAAGTGAAAAGTATTATTTTACTAAAGTTAGGTAAGAGCAACTCGTCTTTTTTTAATTCCTAAGTCAGCAGATAAATAAAGGGCACATACTACTGGATATTATGAAAGACAAAAATAAAAAAGAAGAGAAAATAAATTCAAGCCACATTCTTTTTTCATAGGCTTGCATGACTTTTGACTTGGAAACGTTTTTAGATCGGAAACATTTTAATCTGTCTACCTCATAGAAGAAGAACTATAAATGGTCAACAAATACATGAAAGAATGTTCAACATCTCTGGCCAGTAGAGAAATGCAAATTAAAATAATGCTGAGATTCAACCTTACTCCAGAAAGAAAGGAAATCTTTAAGTAATCAAACAAGGACAAAGGCTGGCGTGACTGAGATGGAAAAGGAACCTTCCTGTACTGTTGGTGGGACTGTAAATTACTACAACCACTGCAGAAATCAGAGTGGACATTTCTCAAAGACCTGAAATTAGAAATTCTACACGGTCCAGCCGTCCACATCTAGGTGTCTTCCTCAAAGCACTTGAGTTATCACACTACAGTGATACGTGCAGCACATTTCATAACAGTTAAATCCTAGAAGCGGCCTGTATACTTATCCATTAGCATGTAGCATGGAGGGAATCTGACCCGCAGCGGACATTCAAAAAGTCTCTGATCGTGTGAGTGGGCCCTTTAAGTAGGACAGGTAGGATTTCATAAGTAGAGAAAGAAGAACGGCTAAAAACAGCAAAGACGTAGTATGTCATGTGTACATTCACATTTAGAACGTAAGTAACAAGTAGGAGTTAAGTCTAGAAGGGGAGATTAGGACTAGCTATTGAGGTTCTTCATCACTATGCTAAGAACTGTGTGCTTTTAACAATTGCCAGAGTTTTAATGAAGGAAAACTTGTATGTTTAGAAAATTATCTGTGGTAGAAAAGGGGGTTGGGCAGCAGAAACACGGAGAATATTTAAGTGACTATTAAAGCCTAAATGTAAAGTGATGAAAGAGGCACTGGATGAAGTCAATTTATAAATTAAAAATTTAAATACACTGAAAATAGCACGTAACATTTGTAAAAGGAAGTGCTGTATTACTAAATTGAGATGAAAATGTTTGTAATTTACAGACTGACCACGAGATGGCGAGCTTGTCTTTCCACTGAATACCCGCCACGTTAAAGCAAGGTTTATCAAAAAGTAAATAATGAACTGGGTCTTTAATTCAAAAATGGGCATCTGAAATGAACAGACACTTCTCAGAGGCAGAACTCAAAACAAGCCAAGAAGCATATGAAGAAATGTTCAACATCACTGGTCATTCGAGAGATGCAGATGAAAACAACATTGAGATTTCATCTCACTCCACAAAGAATGGCTGCTATTGCAAAATCAACCAGCAATAAATGCTGGCGAGGCTGTGGGGAGAAAGGAACCCTTCTCCATTGTTGGTGGGATTGCAGACTTGTGCAACCATTGTGGAGATCAGTGTGGAGATTTCTCAGAAAACTAGGATTGGAGGTCCCATTTGACCCTGCTATTCCCCTACTAGGAATCTACTCAAAGGAATTCAAAGAATCATATTGTAAAGTCATATGTCCACCCATGTTCATAGCAGCTCAGTTTGTGATAGCCCAGTCTTGGAGACAACCCAGATGCCCATCAACTGGAGACTGGATAAAGAAGATGTGTTTTTAAAAATAAAATGGAGTATTACTCTGCCATAAAGAATGACAAGATCGATCCATTTAGGTTTAAATGGAGACACCTGGAGGATATACTAATAAGTGAAATCAATAGATCACAGATAGGCAAATTCCGGATCTTCTCTTTGACATGAACACCTGTAGATGCAAATGAGCTCTAGAAAGTAGGACAGCTTTTATAGCGTGGGAAATTTCCATAGGAAATTTGGTGTGGGAATGTAATGAGGGGAAGGAATAAATATGATACAGAAAGAAAATAAAAGAGTATGTTATAAAGGGGGTGGGGAAGTGTGGGTGGGTAGGGATATGGGTAAAAATGAGAATTAACTTGAATAAAGAATTCAATTTTTTAAAAAATGTTTTTTAATAAAATGGAGTATTATTCTGTTATAATATAATTTACTCCGCTATAATATAACATGGCAAGTTTCATTCATTTATGTGCAAATGAATACACCTCGAGGACACACTAATAAGTGAAATGAATAGATCACACACACGCAAACACCGTATCTTTTCTTTGGTGTGAGAACCTGTAGAGGTAAATGAGTTTTAGAATGTATGATAGATTTTATAAAATAGGAAAATATTCAAAGGGAATGTGGTGGGGGAACGTAATGAGGGGAAAGAAAAATATGATTCAGAAAGAAATGGCATGTATATAAGGGGTGGGGGTTTGTGGGTGGGTAGGGATGTGGGTGAAAACGAGAATTAACTTCTGCCATATACTGATTCAAATTCCCCAATGTTGAGTGTGACTGTGAGCTGTAGATAAAATGTACCAATAAAGAATTCAATTAAAAAAAAGTAAACTCTGCATGTCTAACGTTGATAGAATGTAGTTTCTACTGTGCTCTCAGATAATAAATATCGTCATTCTGTAAATGTGAAATAATTTACCTGGAGCTAACTAGGAATATCTATTAGTCATGTACAAATAATTTGTGAATGTGGGAGCCTAAGAAGATAGGTGACAAGATGCCAACTGTCTTGGGCACTGAAAATTTGGCCTCTCAAAGTCATTGCTTTGGACTTGAACCATTGTATTACTGAGGAGATGAAACCCAAGAGCACAGTTAAGCGGTTTTTAATGCACTTCACCAGTGTGTATTGAGTTTAGTTGTCATTTTCCATTTGGTTTATCTGTTCTCGTTTTTATGTACATAAGCTTTTCTCTGATTCTGACAGGACTAAATGTCTAAAGCATTTTAAATAATTGTATTTTTAGTGAAATCATACCAAGGAATATTTTTGCAAAAACAAGAACAAATTACATGAGTAGTAGGAGGATGTACCTAAGTGTTCATCTGGAGTTTATTTAAAAAAAAATTTTTTTAAGGAGTATCTGTCAGTTCCAAGGGAAGAAACACTACCTTGGGGACACTCCTTTCAATTTAGTTACTATGCTGAGAGGCTGCAGATAAAAATTTATTTCTACTGCCGGACATGGTGGCTCAGGCCTGTCATCCCAGCACTCGGGAGGCAGAGGCAGGAGGATTGCTGAGTCTGAGGCTTGCCTGGGCCACATAGTGAGCTCAGAGCCAGCCTGAACTACAAAGAGAGAGTCTGTCTAAAAAACAAACAAACAAACAGTCTGGGCCGCTTCTCCGGGCTGGGGAAGTAAAACCCTCCCGAGCTCTCTCTCCTCCCCAGGGGACCCAGGCGGCCCTTTGCAGCCCCAGTGTCCGCGCAGGACTCGGTGCCCCTCCCGGCGCCGCGTGACTTGCACCGAGTCAACACGCCCGCGGGGGCTGTTTCTCCTTCTGCTCCCTGGAGAACCCCAGCTCTCCTAAACTCGGGGCTGCGTGACAAGCGCTCGTTACACTTTGTCCAGCACTTCTGAGTATCCCTGGAGGAACGGGGCCCTCCAGGTTAACTGTCTGCCGTCTTACTAGAAGTCATTTCTAATTTCCCTGGTTTTATTCTGAAAAATATATTCAACAAAAAATTGTAAATTTTGTCTCCTTGGGACTAAAAACTAGATTTCTGAAAGAAAAACAAATAACAGTAAACAAAATGTGGCGGTATAGGCCTATAATCTCATCACTCAGGAGGCTGAGCCGGGAGAATATGAAGTTCAAGGTCAGTGTGGGCCATTTAGGGACCTGTTGAGATTGGCTCAAAATTAAAAGGCCCCAGGATGCAGGTCAGCATGAAAGGTCTGGGTTCAACCTGAATGTCATGAAGATCTGGATCATGAAAATGTATTTTTCTTATTTATATCTACTAAAAGAAAAAAATACCCCAATTAATGCTCAATGGAAGCTGTCAGACATGTTATCAAGCTGAGGTAAATGTTTACTTAAGCCTAGGTTTTTTAATGGAGGTATACCATCTGGTCATTTTAACTTGCTCTTTTTATTTTATCGGTACATTTTAGGTGTAGATTATTACCAATCCCTCATACAGAATTTGTGCCTGTACATGACATATCTTAATTCTTATTTTTTCTCAATCCCTGCCCTCTCTCAGTCTCATTCCTGGAAGGCCCCTTTCCTCCATGGATACACAGAAGTGCAGACAAAATGTAACAAGTACTTATAATGCATCACCAAGTGTATAAGAGATGGGGAATTCCCCAAAGACCAGGAAATAAACACCTACCCATGGGAATGTGGAAGTCGGAGATGTATACATATACATAATCTTGTTTCCACTATTTTTTTAACCATCAAGGTTTTTCATTCCCTTCCTTGCTTTCCCCTGCTCCCACCCATTCCTCTTTTCCTTTGGGAATTTTTTTTTCTATTTCACAATGCCTATCATATATTCTGGACCTCATTTATACCTTCAGTTTCTCATACTAGAGAAATGATATGATATTTACACATCTCGGTCCTGTTAATTTCATTTCATGAGTATGGTCTCAAGGCTCATTCATTTATCTACAAATCTCCAATTTATCATTCTTCATGGCTGAGTAATATCCATTTTTTTAAAAAAACCTCACATTTTCTTTATCCAGTCTCTGGTTGATGGACATTTGGACTGTTTCCAAGATTGAGTTATTACAAACTATACTGCTATAAACATGGGTGCACCATGTTGCTGTGCTATGATGCTTTTAATTTCTTCATGACTATACCCAGCAGGAAAGTAACAAAGTCAAATGTGACCTCTAATCCTACTTTTTTGAGAAATCTCCACACGATTTCTACAGTGTTCACACAGGCCTACACTTTGCCCACAGTGGAGAAGGGTTCCTTTCCCCTCACTGCTCCACCAGCACTTGTTATTGATTTTTTGATAGCAGCCATTCTTTCTGGAATGAGGTGAAATCTCAGTGTTGTTTTCATCTGCATCCCTCGAATGACCAGTGATGTCCGAACAACATTCCGTATGTTTCATTCTTGATCTTACTTCTTTGTCTGAAAAATATCTGTTCATTTCAGATACCCACCTTTAAAAGGGAGGGTCTGATTTTTGAAAATTATTTATATATTATATATAGTAGATGTTTGTCTGAGGAAGAACTGGTAAATTTTTTTCTTCATACTGTAAGTTGTCTGTTCTCATGTTGCTGTTTTCTCTTACTGTGCAAAAGATTTTTTTTAACAAGATGAGACTCCAGTTGTTGATACATTCTGCTAGTTCCAGTGCTGAGATTTTGTCCACAGAGTACTTTCTTACACCAGTGTCTCCAAGAGTTCTACCCAACCTATTTTCCAGAAGATTTAGTGTTTCTGTTTTAACAGTTCTTTAGTCCTCTTCGATTTCAGTTTAGTGCATGGTGAAATATGTATGGTCTAGTTTTAATCTTTGGCAGGCTGAAACCCAGTTTCCAGCACTATTTATTTAAAAGGATATCTTTCCTCCATCCAGGGTGTTTAGCTCATTAGTTGAAGATGAGGTGGCTTATCATGTCCAGAGGTATTTCTGCATCTTCTAGTCTGTTCTGCTTATCCTTAGGTCTGTTTCTTTGCCGGTACCATATTGTTTTTTATCACAGAATCTTTGTACTATAGTTTCAGATTCAGAATTGTAATACTCCTTGACATGGCTTTGTTGCCAAGAATTGCTTCTTCTATTATAGGGCTATTCTGATTCCAGATGAATTTTTGGATTATTTTCTCTAGATCTGTAAAATACTTACACTGTTGGGATTTCAGTCAGGATTGTATTGAATCTATATGGTAGTTTTGGGAGTATGGCCATTTTGACACTATTGATTCTTCTTATCCAGGAACAAGGGTAGGAAGATAATACCATTTTTTGGTACCCTCTCTGATCTCCTTTTCCAAAGTGCTGTTGTTTTCAGAGTACAGGTCTTTCACTGCTTTTGTTAGAATGATTCCTAGATATTTCATTTTTTTGGAGGCTACTGTGAAAGAAATTATTTCCTCTATTTCCCTCTCAGCAAGTCTGTTATTTGTGAATACGAAGGCTATTCATATTTGGGTGTTGACCTTGTACCTAGCTATTGTGCCAAATCTGGCAATTAAGTCAAACAGTCTTTTGGCTGACTTTTTGGGATCTTCTATGGAGAGTATCATGTCATCAGCAAATAGTGACAGCTTAAGTTCTTCCTTTCCTATCTTTATTCTTTTTTTTTCTTTTTCTTGTCTAATTGCTGTGATGAATGTTTCCAGAACTATATGAACAGGAATGGCGATTGTCTTGCGTGAAAGGTTTCAGGTTTTTTCTTCAGCATGATGCTAGTTACTGTTTTTTCATAAATAGCTTTTATTGGGTTGAGATAAAGGCCTTCATTCTAATTTCCTGTAGAGTTTCAATCATGAGTGGGTGTTGGATTTTGTTAGATGCTTTTTCTGCAGCTATTTGAGATGATCTATGGTTTTTGTCCTTGACTCTGTTAATGTAGTGTATTACATTTATTTTATTTTTTAATTGAATTCTTTATTGGTACAATTTATATACATCTCAAAATCACATATAACATTGGGAAATTTGTACCAGTATATGCCACAAGTTAATTCTCATTTTTACCCATATCCCTACCCACTCCCCCCTCCTCCCCCCTTTATACATGCTCTTTTATTTTCTTTCTGTATCATATTTATTCCTTCCCC
>PVIC010026222.1:0-24684 GCA_004025085.1 Thryonomys swinderianus | reverse complement strand
TTTGTGGAGTGAGATGAAATCTCAGTGTTGTTTTCATTTGCATCTCTCGAATGACCAGTGATGTTGAACATTTCTTCATATGTTTCTTAGCTGCTTTGACTTCTGCCTCTGAGAAGTGTCTGTTCATTTCAGATGCCCATTTTTGAATTGGGTCTTTAAACTTGGGGAGGCTGATCTGTTTGAGTTCTTTATATATTGTCGATAATAGCTCTTTGTCTGATACACAGCTAGTAAAGATTTTTTCCCATGTTGTTGGTTGTCTTCTAGCAGTGCCAGCGACTTCTTTGGCTGTGCAGAAGCTTTTCAGTAGAATGAGATCCCATTTGTTGATTCTTTCTGCTAGTTCTTGTGCTATAGAGTTTTTATTCATAAAGTCTCTGCCTAGGCCAATGTCTCCAAGAGTTTTACCTAGCCTATTTTCCAACAGGCTTATTGTTTCTGTTTTAATGTTTAAGTCTCGTGTCCACTGTGAGTTTAGTTTTGTGCATGGTGAAAGAGATAGGTCTAGCTTTAGCTTCTGGCAGGCTAAAGCCCAGTTTTTCCAGCAACATTTGTTAAAGAGGCTGTCTTTCTTCCATTGGGGATGTTTGGCTCCTTTGTCAAAGATAAGGTGGCTTAGTGTATCTGGAGTTGTTTCTGGGTCTTCTAATCTATTCCATTGGTCCTCTGGTCTGTTACTTTGCCAGTACCATGCAGTTTTTATCACAGTGGCTTTATAGTAGAGTTTTAAATTGGGGATTGTAATACCCCCTGCTATGTCGTGGTTGCTTAGAATTGCTTTTGCTATTCTAGGTTTCTTGTGTTTCCAGATGAATTTTTGTATTATTTTCTCTAGCTCTGTGAAGTATACCGTTGGAATTTCAATTGGAATTGCATTGAGTCTATATAGTAGTTGTGGGAGTATAGCCATTTTGACGATATTGGTTCTCCCGACCCAGGAACAAGGGATATCTTTCCACTTTCTGGTTTCCTTTTCTATCTCAGTTTTCAGAGTCTTATAGTTTTCAGAGTAGAGGTCTTTCACTTCCTTTGTTAGGTTGATTCCTAGATATTTCATTTTTCTGGGTGCTACTGTGAAAGGGATTGACTCCCGAATTTCTCTTTCAGTGAGTCTGTTGTTTGTTCAGACAAAGGCTGTTGATTTTTGAGCATTGACCCTGTATCCAGCAACACTACCAAATTTGGTAATTAAGTCTAGCAGTCTTTTGGTTGAGTTTTTAGGATCCTCTAGATAGAGTATCATATCATCAGCAAATAATGCCAATGTCTCTCTTTTTTATGAGAGAGTCTCAGTATGTAGTTCAGGCTGGTCTTGAACCTACTGTGTAGCCCAGGCAGTCCTCAAACTCCTGGAGACCCTCCTGCCTCAGCCTCCTGAATGCTGGGATTATAGACGTGTACCACCACACCCGGCCTTCACTGTCTCTTAAACATAGTCCTATATCAGGACAGGTATTCTTACTCTTCCCTCTGCCCCAAACATTTTCCTCTCAGACATCCCTGTGGCCTGTCCCCGCTTCCTGCTGATCTCTTGTCACTATGGGAGGTTGCCTTTGACTGACTCTGCTCCCTTTGTCAAATAGTAACAAACACGTCATCACTCTATCCCTCTGTCTGCTTCATTTTTACTTTACCACTTATTAACATTAGATGTGTATTTCTATGTCTACTTTCCTTCCCCAACAAGAATCTAACCTTTGTGAGGACAGGCACTTTGCTTGTTTTGTTGTTCGCTGTTATATCCCCCAGCACCAAGAATAGCATCTGACATTTAATAAGTGCTCATTAATTACTTGTGGCATGTATGAATAAAGGACACAAGCAAGGAAACAAAAGTCATTAACACTCTGCCAAGATAACGCAACAATGAAAATATAAGTGTTATTTAGATAAAGGTAAGAATACTATAATCGTATAGACAGGAACTAAGGTGAAACAAAGTCATCTCCTGTCCTCATCTGTTTCTCAAAGGTAACCACAGTTGAACGCACTGTCAATTTTATTAAAATATCAATACGTATATTGGGTGCATGCTATATGTGCAGGAAGTGTTTGAGGTGCTGAGGGCAGAAATGGAGAATGTTGACTGTCTAAGATCTTACACCTTTCTAGAGGAGCACATAAAGGAGTTTTTGTGCCACAGAATTTGGAAGTCAGCATGATCACTGGGGCTGGAAGGGTTAGAAAAGAGTTCTATTACCAGATGTGACTTGATGATGGTTTTGAGTTTGGATAGGTTTAGTCAGAGAATAGGAGAGTGGCTTGGGAGTTTGAGGCTTTGCAAAGGCTGAGATATGACACCCATGCTTCTGAGGCTTGGAAATAAGGAAAAGAGTGATTATATTCCTTCAAATATAAGGGAGAACAGTGTTTTGAGGAGTGGTAGCTTGATGGGCATTGGGGAGATAACTTTAGTTAGACTAACTGTTCAGCCTTTCTTTGAATAGTGGGGCTGTCTGTGACTTCCTCAGCATTGCCTGCCGGAGCTAGGACTAAATGCTGCTATAATAGGTCCTAAGTGGGATGTTGTTAATGGAGACCAGTAATAGCCACTTTAAACTGCAAACCTTCTTTCTGCTTTCAAATGTTATGTTCAGAGTGTCCTTGGGATCCCTATCCCTTTCAATTCAGACTTGCAGATAATTTTACTCACCAATTCCTGCTAATTGTGAGAATACTCATGAAGAGTCTGGTTTCCTTACTTCCTTCTTTACTTTAGGCTCTTTTAGTATGATCAACCATCCCAGTGTTCTCTGGGCTTCCCAATTTTATCAATGAAGGCCAGGGGTCCCAGGAAAACTCTCAGTTCCAGGCAAACTGAGAACGTTTCATGCCTCTCAACTTCAGAATATCTCTTCTGAACCTACCAGTTGGATAGTAACAGTCTCTTTTCAGTCTAAATTGTCCTTCCCTTTCAGGCCCTCATACTTCCAAGGTAGGCACAGTACCACTTGAGCTAAATCCCTGGCCCAGTCTCACTCTTTTATTTCTCTAATTCTTTTGAATATTTATTAGTGAGCTTGAGGTATACCCTAACTCTTTCACTTGAAGAAGCCAGGAAGATAATGTCTTGTGCTAGCTTACCACTTTGCAGGGGTTACTTCAACTCTACCAGCTAAGTAACCTGAGATTACTAAGAACAGAAAAAACCACAAAAAATCTGTCACTGTTTAGTTTTCACTGCCATAAATTTTACAAAGTTAATGAACAGCTGGGTTAGAGTGGAGGAAGGAGTAAAGACAATGAATAAGGAGAAGGAGTCATTGGTGGGCAATGTCTCTTCTACTTGACGGAGGACATGGGTTACAGAATGAATCATTTGAAGATACAGTTGTCATCATCATAAAAAATACTTTTATGAGGGGCCTAATATATGTTACTCTGAGCTAGGTTTACACAGAGAATTACTTGGCTCTGGAGTTTCTTTTTGAACAGTATGGTCAAGATCAGCTATTGATGTAAACCTGGGTAAAATGGATTACATCTTCAATATGACCAAAGTCACGCATTATATGTCACCATGTTTTCTACTGATTCCTGGATATCTTTACCATGAAATCTATCTAGTAGGTATATCCTGCCCCTTAAATTATTTTATTAGATCTTTGAGTGGAGAGGACACACCTTTACACAGACCTTTCTACAGACTTCAGCTGTACAGAACAAATACATATGCTCAGGAAGGATTGATTAAATTAACCTGAACTGATGGGTACAGGACTTTTCAATATCATCAATTCTCTAAAATTTCTTCTTTCATAAAATGGAGAAGGCAATTGTATCTACTTCATAGGGTTGTTGAAGGTATGTAGGGAAAATATATGTAACTTGTTTAGTTCATCTGTCTGCTCAACTAGTAGGTAATTAATTTCTGCCTTCCCCTCAACTAGGAGAGAGCCTATTGGAAAAGGTGTCAGAGTTCTGACACAAATCTGTGGGTATTCAATACAGTCTATAGAGACACATTAGTCAGCTGCCTATATATTGGTGATAGAGGAATAATAACTCCCAACCTGTTACATGTCAGATATGTGGAGCTTGTGGCCTCACAACATTGAAGAACAAAGTGGAGAACTAAAGGAGGAGGTTAGGAGAGTTTTATTGGAAATAGGACTAGCTCCTGTGTTTCGGGAGGGGTCCTGGGTGGATGGCCTCAGGGCCTCTCCATCCAGAGCAACTTATAGACAAGCAGAGCACAGGGACTGCACAGTTGTTTAGTATCTATCACAGGTGGCTCTGTGGATTTAATATGACCGGATGGAACTCAGGCTCTCTAAGCTCAGTTCTTCAACATGTAAGTTTTAAAGGTAAGTGGGATTTTAGAGAAAAACAAAAACAAAAACAAAACCTGTTTATTTTGCATTTTAAATTCCTTGGAATTTAAGCACTACACTTCCCTTTAACAGGGAGTGGTCTGCACTCCACGCTGCCTGAGGAAGTTCATTCTTTGTTCAAAGTCCTGGTCCATTGACTATTCTTTTTTTTTAAAATTGAATTCTTTATTGGTACATTTTATATACAGCTCATAATCACACACAACATTGGGGAATTTGAACCAGTATGTGACACAAGTTAATTCTCATTTTTACCCACATCCCTACCCCCCCACCCCCTATATACATGCTCTTTATTTTCTTTCGGAATCATATTTATTCCTTCCCCACATTACGTTCCACACCAAATCATTGTCTATTCTTAATTTTTATCTATGTGGCTGGTCACCCAACTCTATCTCATGTCCTTTCACTAACTAGCTGTCTTACTCATTAACTAAACTATTTTCTACATAGCGATGAGGACAACAAAAGATTTACTCTTTCATCCATTTTCTTCACTTTTCTGCCTAACTCCGGGACAGGCATGCTTGGGACTGTATGAGCAACTGACAGAGAGTGATGGTCCCAGTGGTGCTTGAGACTGGAAGCGCAGGCTGGGACAAAAGTTGCCACTTCGCCAAAGGAAATTTGGTGGGGGAATGTAATGAGGGGAAGGAATAAATATGATTCTGAAAGAAAAAAAAAAGTTGCCATTTCGGGCATCTTGTTCTGCAAATATTCAGAGCTAAACCAATTTTGTCAAGTATTAACCAGGAGCTTGGGGTTTCTGTAATGGACCAGACTCATACCCTTACCCCTTATCACTGATTAGGGCTGCGAGGGAATATAGAAAAATTCTCTCCAGAGCAAAAAACGTCAAGCGCGAGACCGTTTAGGCGGTAGTGCGCAAGCGCCACGCCTCTTTGAGGCCGAGCTCTTTACACCTCACTTCCGCTGACTGCAGGGGGCGTGCGTCGGGCGGCACCGCGCCTGCGTCGCGCAGCCTAGGCCGGAAGCTGAGCGCGGAGCGCGGAGCGCGAATGCGTGTGAAGATGAAGTAAGCTTTTCATTTGCAGCTAAGGAAGTGGGAGTGGGTCACAGGGGGTGGCCCACACGGTTTTGGGTGGTAGAGTGTCTCCCCGGCGAGGGAAGGTATCGGCTTGGAGACCAGTGCGTCCCCTCCCCTCCGTTTTGCTCTCCCTTACCTTGGACAGGCCTCTCTTACTTGTCCACTTTTCTGTCCCCCACACAGCCCCTTAACTAAGGTGAAGCTGATCAACGAGCTGAATGAGCGAGAGGTCCAGCTTGGGGTGGCGGAGAAGGTATCTTGGCATTCCGAGTACAAGGATAGCGCCTGGATCTTTCTGGGTAAAATCCGCATCTTCCTCTATCAGCGCTCCTCAGAGTCTCCTAGCTTGCTTCTGATCATTTTACAGTTCCTGTACATCATTTCTCCCTGTATTTTTCTCCCACGTACTTTTGCATCCTCTCTGGCTATGAGTCTGTTTTTTCTTACGATCTTCACCAGTTTTAGTTTCCTCTCCCTACCGTTCAGTGCTCCTGGGAGTTACTAAATCACCATTCACCGTGCTAAGAGACTTACCCATTTGGTTTCCTAGAGACTGTTGTCATTCTCTCCCACACCCACTCACCCACTATACAGCTAAGGAAATCGAGGTGCAGAGAAGTTAATGGGCTTCTCTCGGGTCACATAACCAGAGCTATGGGATTCTAGAGCTCATGGGCTTAGCCACGAACCTATATTACTACTAACTGCCTTTTTACATCCCTCTCCCCTCAGAATTCATCTTTCTCCTCCAGTTAGCTCCTGCTTTTCATTTATGGCCACACTATCATCCCTATACTCACTTTCAGAAGCAGTAATTCTATGGTTTGACTGTTCAAAGAAGTTGCTGCACCAGATACTGTATTAAGCACTTTACATATTGTTATATTTAATTCTTTTAATAGTCCTGTGAGGCAAATATATTAATATCCTCAGTTTTACAGAGGAAGAAAGAAATGTTTGGAGAAATTAGTTCCTATGAAATATTTAACATTTTATCCTTCTAATCTTTACGTGTAGGTGGAGTTAATAATGACATAACAATGTTTGTAGTTTGTCTATAGGAATTTGGATGTGAGGACTGAATAATCAGATTTGTTTGTTTCGTGGTGACTCCAGCCCTTCCACTCAGAATTAATCACTATTTTCCCCTGCACTACTGACACCTTATATGTACCTGTGTCATTGCATCAGACTAATTTCTGTGAGGGAAAGGTTTGTGGCATACTTGTACCTCCACTGCCTGTCTCAGTGCCCAGTGCATATAAACATTCAATTAATATTTGTTGAGCTATAATGTGATTTTCTGTTTTAGGAGGGCTTCCTTATGAGCTGACCGAAGGGGATATCATCTGTGTCTTCTCACAGTAAGTTCTCTTGGATCAGCAGAGTTTGCTTTCATAATGCATTTTGTGGCACCAAAAGAAGCCATTTTAATTTTAGGCTAAGTATCATCCCTACATGGAGAAGACTGGAGCTGCTGCCCTAGTCTGAGTCTGTCACAAGATAGGGTTGTAGAATGTTTCTGTGTAGAAGATCCCAGAAGTTAGATAATTGGGGGGGTTGTCTTTGAGATTCTTGTCTATTTCTGTTTTCCGTGTACCTTGTTCAGCCTGAGTCTAAACTAGAACAGACTGGAATTCCCAGAAAGGTATCATTTGGTTCACCTCCTTAGGTTCCTGAAAATGAGGGGGAACCCCTGATCACAGGGCCTGTGGACCTTCACCTGAGTGGCACTGTAGGATTAGGGTTAAAGCACAAAGGAATTGAGGATGGAGGGCAAAGGTTGAGGAAATAGTTTTGCTTTCTTTGTTTCTAGATAACTGTGAAGTTGAACAGTGACCTGAGCTAGTCTTTACCCAGAGGCCGAGAATCCCAGGCTGATGAGGAACAGCAGTGAATAGGGGACATGTTATGGTTTCTATCTAAAATGTCCCCCAAAGCTTCGTTTGCTCCCAGGTGTAATTGGATCAGTTGTCACAGTTAGTAATCTACCAAACCGATTAGCATAGTCCTGGGTGTGGCTGAATGGATTTACTGAAAACAGAAGGCATACCCTAGCATAGTGGCACCACCCAGTAAGTTTGTAGCCTGAAGGAATACAAGGAGAAAAGGAGGCTTGCTGCACCTGAACTTCTGCCTGCACTCCTGTTTGTCTTCTGCTGAGCTGCCCTGCCTTGGAGCCAGCTAACTGTGGCCTGTGTCTTCTACAGCTGTGAACCCAAGTAAACTTTTTTCCTCTTAACTTGTAAGTGTTGCATATATTGTCCCAGAACAACAACAACAAAAAACTAAAACACACATATATTCTGTATTCTGCTATGAAATAACCGCAGCAGCACCTAATGAGACAGAATTTTGGCAGCTCACACACATAGTGGCACCTGGTAGGAGAGGCACAGGGCAGCTAACACAGGGGCCCAGACCATCCACAGGACCAGAGGGCCTTGGCATGTCACAGGAGCAGAGAGGACTAATATATTTTTTTAAAAAAAGTTTTTAAAACCAGCACTTATTTTTAAGTTAATACATAGTAATTGTACATATGTATGTAGTAAACTATAGTAACCTGATAATACTTTGGGGGTTTGTTCCTGTAAGTAGCAGGCAGAGGACTGTTTAAGAAAGTTAAACATTATATATAGTCAGAAAACTGTAGCAAAATGAACAGGGCCAGAAAACAGCATACCCTGGCAGAGAGTTTGCCTTGGCAGGACAGTTGAGTCATGCCATAGGATAGAAGGCCCTGGTTAGGTGGTTGGGTACCTTATGGGGCAGCAAACCATGGGAAAGGAATTGGGCAACATTCATGACAAGAAAGCCACAGCAAAGGTATTAGGCATCCCACACAGGCCACTTTCCCATTTCTGGATGCTAGGAAGCTCACAGCAAGTGCAGCCTGTAGTTGCACCCCTTTGAGGTGCTTCTGCTGGATCCAGCCTTTCATCTTGCAGCTGTTTGTGCTTTACTTGCACTGAGTGGTGATTAGTGTGTGTGCGCGTGCATGTGTGTGTGTGTATGCATGTGTGCATGTTAATTCTGTATTCTGACTACATACAGTGAAGATTGCCTTTGCTTCTGGATGAGCGGCTTTCAAAAGTGCTTAAAATTACAAAGACAATGTATTTACACATGGCATTAAGAACATTTGAGACCTGGGGGAAGAAAGAATAAAGTCATATAGAATGAAGAAGAAAAGGAAAAGCTGTTGAAAATTTGGCCTATTTTAATCTTTAAAAATTATGGGCATTATTTCTAATGGTTTGTTATTACAGATTATATTTCTATGTAGAATATCACATACACATTTTTGTATACATCCCTGATGGTTTCCTTAGTGAAGAAGGATTGAGGATGGCTATGTTAGTGTTTTTAAGATATTTTATAAATTTGCCAATTTGTTTTTTGAAAAGGTTGTACTAGATTCCACTCTCACTGGAATGCCCATTTTTCCTGAAGCCTCATCCACAATGATTATTTAAAACATATTTGGCAAATGGCTTCATTTTCCTTTGCCTTTATTTCATCATCAGTAAGAGTGAACATCTTTTCATAGCCTGTTATGATTTCTTCATAAATTGTCTACTCTTATCCTTTGCCATTTTTTGTGTTAAAGTCCTTCAGGTTTTAAGGATATTAGCACCTTGTTATAATTCTCATTCATTGTATACCTGTGGGCTCATTTTTAAAAAAAACACTTGATGGTATAATACATTTTCATAATAGGAGTCCTTACAGTCCAGCTCTTGTATTCTTTTTCTTAATCTTTATTTTGAACTAATTTCATACTTAAAATAGAAATGTTATATAAAATAATATAAAGAACATCTCCCTCTGGCCGGAGGGTTAGCTCAGTGGTTCCGGCGCCTGCCTCGCAAGTGCAAGGTCCTGAGTTCGATCCCCGGTAACCACATACAGTGCTGGGCGTGGAGACTCACGCCCACCAACAATCAATACCACATACCACAGTGCCGGGCGTGGTGGCTCACGCCTGTAATCCCAGCACTCGGGAGGCAGAGACAGGAGGATTGCTGAGTTCGGAGCTTGCCTGGGCTACATAGTGAGCTCAGAGCCAGCTTGAACTACAAAGCGAGACCCTGTCTCAAAAAAAAAAAAAATCTCTCTTTACCCAGACTCCCAAGGTATCAGCATTTAACCACATTTACTTTGCTATTATCTTTCTTTATATAGACAGTACTATTTTTTGAAAACTATATGAGAATGAGTTGCAGATTTGATGCCCATTTATTCTTAAATTCTTCAATGTAGATTTCCCCCAAACAAGGACATTGTGTTATCTAACCTTAATATAGTGAGCAAATTTAGGAAATAAGATGATATTGTACAACATTGACCCAATTTTTATAATTTCCCTGTGTGTGTGTGTGTGTATGTGTGTGTGTGTGTGTGTTACTGGGAATCGAATCAGGCCCTTGTGGTTCCAAGTTAGGCATGGTACCACTTGAGCTAAATTCCAGGCCCCCACAATGACCCAATTTTATTATCTAATCTGTAGACTTTTCAGCTTTACTAGGTGTTCTGACTAATTTCCTTTATAGCAAAAGAACATAATTGCTTTCTGGTCCTTTACTTGTGATATAAATATTTTCTTTTAGTTTGTCATTTGTCTTTTAACTTTCCTTATTAGGATTTCTTTGTTGAGCAAAGTTTAAAAAGTTTTTATTCATTTATATATTTTATTTTAGTATATGGTCAAGTTGAGCTTTTGAGGGAAGTATACAGCCCTATGAGTTGTAATTCTTGCATAGATTTGTGTAGTCACCTCCACAATTAGAGTGAATAACAGTTCTGCACCCCCAAAACTCCCTTATGCTTGCTATTTATAGTTCCCCCCCTCAGTATCTTATTTGTATGTGGCCTTATTCATCAGTCTTTCATTGCTCCTGGATTTTGAGTCATGATTAGAAGATATTTCTTCCTATCTACCCACTTGTGTCGTGATACTTGTATGGTTTAAGTTTTGTACATTGAAATCTCTATTCTGTTGCACATTGTGAGGTTTGGATTGACTTTTACAGTTTTTTGGTTTGGTTTTGTTTTTTGACACAGGGTCTCATTGTGTAGTTCAGGCTGGCCTTTAACTTACTATGTAGCTCAAGGTGGCCTTCCATTTGAGAAGATCCTTCTCCCTCAGCCTTCAGAATGCTGGGATGGGAGTGTGCACCACTGTACTCAGTTTATACTTTTACAAACAGCTATCCCGGTTGTCCTAACTCCATGCCACCTTTACCATGCTTATTTTTTTCATATATATAATACTTCAGTTTTGTAGCATTCTGTTCTGCCTGTCATTTTATTTGCTAGTATCACATTAGTTATTCACAGAAGCTTTTCAATATATTTAATAGTGTATATGGTACAGTTACACTCGTTCTTTTAAGTTTTACCAGGTATTCCTACATGTTCTTTTTTGCTACAAAAATTTAGAGTCAAATTTACTCAGCTTCAGAGGAAAAACACAAACTTGTATTTTATTAGGATAATACTGTTTATGTAAATTTGTAGGAAGATGTTGCTATCATAATACTGAATTATCTAAGAGCAAGTGATGTCTTTGTATTTGTTCAAATTTATGTTTGTGCTTCTCAGGAGTTTTTAAAACATTTTTTTTTGAGACAGGGTCTTGCTTTGTAGTTCAGGATGGCCCTGAACTCACTATATAGACCAGGCAAGCCTCAAACACCAATCCTCCTGCCTCTGCCTCCTGAGTGCTGGGATTACAGGTGTGAACCACAACACCCGGCATTGTGATAATGTGGTACTGGGCATTGAACTTGGAACCCCAAGTTTGCCAGGCAGACACCTGAACCACTGAGCTAAATCCTCGGCCTAAAACTTTTTCTGGTATAGATTTTGCACATTGTTTGTTGTTAAGTGTATTTCTAAGTATTTTATCTTTTTTGTTGCTATTGTGAATGGGATTTCCCTTTTATATCTTGTACTTATCTTTGTAAGAGAGTGATTGATTTTGAACTATATCTTTTATTAAAATTTGTTTGTTTTTATAATTGTTTTTAAAGCAATAAAATTCCTGGGTGTGGTGGCACACACCTGTAATCCTAGCATTGGAGGCTGGAGCATGGCAAGTGCAAGCCTAGCCTGGGTAATCTAGTGACTTAGGAAAACCTGTCTCAAAATTTAAAAATGATTGGGAATGTCGCTTATTGCAGTTCCTGGGTTCAATTCTTAATACCACACACATACACACACACACACACCCCAAAACAAAACAAAACAGTAAAACTCTTTAAGATTACAGATTTTCCTGAGTATGACTTTAGCCATATCTCATAAAATTTCCTATATATTTTTCTGATTTTTGTTTTGATTTTATAAATAGTATATCATCAATTTTTCTTTATTTTGTTTCACTCTGTTTCATCTTGTTGTTAGCTGGGAGAATAGGTTTCAAGTTCTGGTTAATAGGGTGTTTTTTTGTTTCAAGTATTATTTCTAGCTTTCTAATATTGTGATTTGTGAACACAGATTTTCTACTTTGGGGATTTATTAAGATTTACTTTGTGGGGCCTGGAGATTTAGCTCAGTGGTTCTGGCACCTGCCTCGCAAGCGCAAGGTTCGATCCCCAGTAACCACATACAGTGCTGGGTGTGGTGACTCAAGCACACCAGCAATCAATACCACATACCACAGTGCTGGGCATGGTGGCTCATGCCTGTAATCCCAGCACTCGGGAGGCAGAGACAGGAGGATTGCTGCATTCAAGGCTTGCCTGGACTGCATAGTAAGCTCAGGGCCAGCCTGAACTACAAAGTGAGACCCTGTCTCAAAAAAAAAAAAAAAAAGATTTACTTTGCAACATAATTTATTGTCAGTTTTAATGTATATTTCATGAATTCCTGACAAATTGTTATCTCATTGGATTCAAAATACTGGTATGTTTACTAATATAATATGACATTAATATTTGTTTAAAAAGTTATATATTCTGTGAATTTCTGTGGTTCTATTTCTGTGTTAAATTACCTCGAAGCTCTGCTTCTCTCTGTATTTTTAGTAGTATTTTTGATTAAAAATTTTGATGTCTCAGGCTGGAGATTTAGCTCAGCGGTTCTGCCACCTGCCTAGCAAGCGCAAGGTCCCTGGTTCGATCCTGGTAACCACATACAAAGTTATGATATTGGGCATGGTGACTCATGCCCACCAGCAATCATTACCATGCCCCACAATGCTGGGCGTGGTGGCTCACATCTGTAATCCCAGCACTCCCAGCACTTGGGAGGCAGAGGCAGGAGGATTGCTGAGTTCGAGGTTAGCCTGAGCTACATAGTGAGCTCAGAGCCAGCTTGAACCACAAAGTGAGACCCTGTCTCAAAAAAAAAATTCTTTTTTGATGTCTCAACTGTAACAAAGTTCCATGAATTATGCCCTTGTTATGTGTTAGGACCTTTTTCAATGTAAAATAACCCTCTTAGTCCCACTTTTAAAAAAAAAATTTGTCTTAAATGTACCTATCCATCCCCCCAAACTGGAAATTGGACCCAGGGCCTTTGTACTGAGCTATATCCCCAGATTCCCAGTCCTTGTTTTTTTTTTTTTTTTTTTTTTTTTTTTTTTTTGGAGACAGGGTCTCGCTTTGTAGTTCAGGCTGGCCCTGAGCTCACTATGGTGCCCAGGCAAGCCGCAGCGAACTCAGCAATCCTCCTGTCTCTGCCTCCCAAGTGCTGGGATGACAGGCGTGAGCCACCACGCCCGGCATTGTGGTATTTGTGTTGATTGTTGGTGGGCGTGAGTGTCCACGCCCAGCATTATATGTGGTTAGCAGGGATCGAATTGAAGACCTTGCGCTTGCGAGGCAGGTGTCGGAACCACTGAGCTAACCCTCCGGCCCCCCAGTCCTTGTTTTTTAGTTTTTTGAGACAGGATCTTGCTTTGTAGTTCAGGCTGACCCTGAACTCACTGTGTAGCCCAGGCTAGCCTTGAACATGAGGCAATCTTTCTGCCTCTGCCTCCTGAGTGCTGGGATTACAGGTGTGCACCATGATTCCTGGCTCCCCAGTCATTTTTAAAAAAGAATTAATTTTTCTGGGCCAGAGATTTAGCTCAGTGATTCTAGCACCTGCTTAGCAAGCTCAAGGTCCCTAGTTTGATCCCTGGTAACCACATACAACATTACTGGGCGTGGTGACTCATGCTCACCAGCAACCAAGTACTGCATACCAGAGTTACCACAGTGCCAGGCATGGTGCATCATGCCTGTAATCTCAGCAGTATTGCTGAATTCGAGGCTTGCCTGGGCTACATAGTGAGGTCAGGCCCAGCCTGAACTACAAAGTGAGACCCTGTCTCAAAAAAAACCCCCAAAATTTAATTTTTGTTTTAGGACAGGATCTTGTGAAATTGCCTGGACTGAACTCAAACTTGTGGTCCTCCTGCCTCAGGCCTGAAGTTTTTTGTTTTTGTTTTGTTGAGACAGGGTCTTGCTTTGTATTTCAGGCTGGCCCTGAGCTCACTATGTAGCCCAGGCAAGCTTCGAACTCAGCAGTCCTTCTGCCTCTGCCTCCTGAGTGCTGGGATGATAGGTGTAAGCCACCATGCCCGGCATTATGGTGTGTGATACTGATTGCTGGTGGGAGTGAGTCAACCTTCCCGATGCTGTATGTGGTTACTGGGGATCAAACTCAGGTCCTTGCACTTGCTAGGCAAGCACAGGAACCACTGAGGTAAATCTCCGGCCCTTGAAGTTGTTTTTGTTCTTAGCATTTTCCATCCATTTTTTAAAACTGGATGTTTCTACTTTACTCTTGTTTAACTTTTTATTTTCAATCGTTCTGTGTCATCTTGTTCCAGAGAAGTCTTCTATGTTTTTGACTATGTTATTTGAGTTGTTGTCATCCTATCTGAAAGTTCTTACATTTTAAATCAATAGTGTCTTTATTTTTTATGAAATAGGTATGGGGAAGTTGTTAATATTAATCTTGTGCGAGACAAGAAGACTGGGAAATCCAAAGGATTCTGTTTCCTGTGCTATGAAGACCAGAGGAGCACAATTCTGGCTGTTGACAATTTTAATGGAATTAAGGTAAATATGTTTATTAATCACAATTTGGCTGGACTTTTCCTGTGTGTAGGGGTTAGGTTTCAGTTTTTACTTGGTCCTCCTAGGTGCAGGGACAGGTTGGTCAGCTGGGTGTTTTGTAAGGACTGCACAGGTATGGAGATATACATTGTCTGGGGAATGGTTCCAGGAAATAATGCTCTTGGCTCATAGCCCTGCCTGGGATTGTTTTGTTTCCCCATCTGTTAGTAAGCCACCTTTCCCCCATCTGCCATGCAGGCTTCCATTTTTTACCTTTCCCTTCATTTCTACCCCCCATCATTGCGTGTCTTGCTTAGATCAAAGGAAGAACTATCCGTGTGGATCATGTGTCTAACTATCGGGCTCCTAAGGACCCAGATGAAATGGATGATGTGACCAGAAAGCTCCAGGAGAAGGGTTGTGGGGCTAGCACTCCCCCTCCGAGTTCGTCTGAGGGCTCTGAAGATGACAAACCCACAAAAAGTCACAAAAAAGGTAAAATACTAAGATTTAAGAGGAAATTCTAGGCAGTCTTAGTGTCTACTCTTTCCAGTATTTTTGGTAGTTGATAGTCACCTCCTAAGTGTGAAAGGGGAAGTGCGGGAGTCCTTATTTTGAATGGGAAAAGGAGAATGTCAGGGAACTAGTAGTGTGTGCAAAATCATGTCCCCTCAGATTGATCCATTGAAGTTTTAACACCCAGTACTTTAGAATGTGACTGTATTTAGAGATAAGGTCTTTAGAGAAGTAATGCAGGGTGGGGATTGTCTTGTGCAGTGACTTACTATAGCACAGGTGACAGATACTTAAGTTAGTTTCTCAGAGGCTCTTTCCTGGGCATAGAGCCTGTGACCATGTTATAACCCTGCCTGGGCTGTTTTCCTTATGCATATTTTTTTATCTGCTAGCATGAGAACATTTTGGGAGCTATAACACCTTGGCTTGGCAATATGTACTCAGAGAAGAAAGGCACTTTTTTTTTTTTTTTTTGAGACCAGGTCTCGCTTTGTAGTTCACGCTGGCCCTGAGCTCACTATGTAGCCCAGGCAAGCCTCAAACTCAGCCATCCTCCTGCCTCTGCCCCCCTAGTGCTGGGATTATAGGTGTGAGCCACCATGCCTGGTAAGAAAGACGTTTTTTACAGTCTTTTTGTTGTTTCCTTCTCTTACTGATTGTCCCCATTTGTGTTTCCAGACAAAAAAGAAAAAAAGAAGAAAAAGAAAGACAAAGAGAAGACTGACCAGGAGGTACAAGCACAGCAGCCACCTTCCTCTTCACCTTCCAGAAACAAGATGATAAAGGAAAAGCATGACTCTGGTCCTAAGAAGCACAGCAGCAAGAACTCTGAGAGAGTTCAGAAGCCTGAGTTCAGAGAGGGGAGGAAGCACCACCCAGGGTCCTCTGAGTTCAGGACTTCCTGTCATGGTGGAGCAGAGGACCCAGAGAAGGAGCCAAGGAAGGAGAAACTCAAGCATGAGCACAAGTCCTCAGGCAGGAAAGAAGTGAGAGAAGACAAGACCAGGGATAGAGACAGAGGGCGAAGCTCAGATACACATTCTAGCAGGCGCAGCGGGCATTCTGAAGGACGGAGTCATAGAAGTAGAAGTAGGAGCCGAGATAAATCCACTAGGCATAAAAAGGTGCATTACTCCTGGGAGCGGGAGTCCTCTAATCCCAGTGAGCACAGGCGTCACTGAAATCTCTACCTGCCCGAGTTATTTAAAGATAAACTGTTGTAAAATTGTAATGGAATTGAATTCTGCTGTTAATATTTCTGAGTATAAAATCTCTGGGTTTGAATTCATTTAATCTCTTGCATAGATTCATTAAGAGGGCTATAGTTGGAACAGGCAGATATCCTGGATTTTTTTTAGCATGAGCCATTGTCCCTGGGAGTATACCTGGAACTTTAGACTATAAGTCCTAAATTTTGGTTCATAAATATGGCCCTTGAATCCATAGACCCCCAACTTGAGGTGAAATTGCCAGGAAAGGGAAAATACCAGGTAAACTCGAATTCTAGTCTTTGTGATAGGTGTTTAGAACTGAACAGTGTAGGACCTTTTGAGTCTGCAGGTTAAATATACACAAGTGTGGCTTACTAGGTTCAGACTGTTTCATGTACGTGTGATAAGAGTTTAAGAACACCCAGTTCCCAACCTTCTTGAAAACAGTTTTTAAATGTCTTTTTTTTTTCATTTTTTGGTTGATGTTTTGTTTTGTTGATTCTATAGTTACACTTTTCCTTTTGGCTTATTTTTATTTATGTAAAATAAAAATAAAATAGCCATTTTGAGTAATTCACTGGCATTTGGTACCTTAACAGTGTTGTAAAATTGCAACCTCTATCTAGTTTACAACATTCACACCTTGTGCCCATTAAGTAGTAACTCCCCATTTGCTCCTTCCCCAATCTGTTTTCTGTTCCTATAGACTTATTCTGGGTATTTAAGTGAAATCCCACAATAGTGCCTTTTCATGCCCAGTTTCTAACAATAGTAGAATGTTCTCAGGGTTTAGCTACATTGTAGCATGTGTCAGTACTTTATGTATGTTTGTGAGTGTGTAACTTCCCATTATATAGACAGACAGTGGTGCCTTGGTTTTATTAACTTAATTTGTTTTATGGTTTTGGGGAAGGTAGCTGCATTTGTGTTTATGTGGAGATGGTGGCTGTGGTTGTGTTTGTCACTGATGTGAATTTGAAAACGAGCAAAATTTTGCTGAACGCTTTTGTTTGTGAACTGAGTTGTTTGTGAACAGAAGTGTTTGTGAATTGAGGTATTACTGTACTGCATTTTGTCGATAGATGGACACTGGAGTCGTTTATACCTTCTGGCTAGTCACCTTTCTTTTTATGTTCCAGACACACCAGGACTTCTGAGTTTAGTCCGCTTTTCAAGTAGCCGCTCTCCCTGGGAGGGAAATACTTATCAGCTGCATTGCCTCTCGGGTTATTTAGCTGTTCTTCCTACTGTGACTCCTAGCTTTCTTATCAGTCAGACCTTCTGGTTTGTTATGTTTGTGGCATCCTGGTGCCTGGTGGCTAAGCACTTCTGCCTGGTTTTTGTTATTCTGGGGCTCCCTCATCCCTGATGATGTTGATGGACCACATACTTTTTTTTTTTTTTTTTGAGACAGGGTCTTGCTTTGTAGTTCAGGCTGGCCCTGAGCTCACTATATAGCCAGGCAAACCTCGAACTCAGCAATCCTCCTGCCTCTGCCTCCCGAGTGCTGGGATTACAGGAGTGAGCCACCATGCCTGGCATTGTGGTACATGTGGTATTGATTGCTGGTGGGCGTGAGTTACCACGTCCAGCATTGTGTGTGGTTATAGGGGATCAAACTCAGGACCTTGGGTTTGTGAGGCAGGTGCCAGAACCACTGAAGTAAATCTCTGGCCTGTAGCACATACTTCTATGAAGGTCTCCTTTCCTTTCCTCCTTTCCTCCGCGTACAGAAGAGAGGGCCTCAGGAATGCTGGTGTTCCTCGTCCCAATGACTTCTGTGTATGAGGTATCATATTTTGCTGCTGTTTTTTTTTTTGAGACAGGGTCTCGCATTGTAGTTCAGGCTGGCCCTGAGCTCACTAGCCCAGGTAAGCCTCAAACTCAGCAATCCTCCTACCTCTGCCTCCTGAGGGCTGGGATGACAGGTGTGAGCCACCATGCCCTGCACTGTGGTATGTGGTACTGATTGCTGGTGGGCGTGAATCACCACGGCTAGCACTGTGGTATGTGGTTACCGGGGATCTGGGATTTTGTGCTTGTAAGGCAGGCGCCAGAACCACTGAGCTAAATCCCCAGCCCTTTTGGTGCTGTTTTGGACCTCATATGATCCATCTGTTCCAGCATGTTCACTTGCCTTGACTTTTATTCCTTCCTCTAGTGTTTTCTGGGGCAGCTCAGGCCTTGTATTAGTCATCTTTCTGTTGCTGAGATAAAATAACCTAATACCCTCAACTTAAAGGGGAGATTTATTTTGGCCTGTGGTTTCCATCCATGGTCAACTGGCAACAAGGCAGAAACAGCATGGTAGTAAGAGCTGGTCACATCATGGAGGCCAGAAGCAGAGAATAAGAGCTAGAGAGAGAAAGGGGCTGGAGACAGGATCTGTCCTTCAAAAGTATGTCCCTAGTGACCTACCTCCTCCATCCAGACCCTAGCTATTCCTAACAACATATTCAGTCATGATGAGTCCAATGATGAACATAGCACCTCCATAATCCAATCGCCTTCTGAAAGCCCCACCTTTGGGGAGACATTGTTCAGCATTAGCTTTTCACCCCATCTCTGAGAACCTACTTAGTAGAGTCTATTCATCCTTGTAGTCCTTGCTAGAGGATTAAATCCTGTACCCTGAAAAAGTAATTCCAAGTCTGTGAAATCTTGCTTTTCTGGCTCTTTTGCTATGGCATCCTTCAAATCCAAACCCAGGGCTGCCTTGCTCCTGTGTCGAGTGCCATCTGAGTCTAGCAGCTCCTTGGTGTATGTGCTTTATTAGGCCTAGTACTTCCCTGGCCAGGTTGTGTTGGGATTCAGGATTCCTATCTGTCATCAGAAGAGGCTGCAGATGGCTCCTGTGAGGGCGTTAACTGGTTGCCTCATGGGGAACAGCAGCATCTTCTGGTGCAGGGCAAGTGCCAGCTCCTCCTAGGGAACAGTGGAGCAGCTTCAGCGCTGGCACTCAGCATGTTTCAACCCCATGTTTCTAGGTGCCAGGTCTTTCTTACCACAGGAACTTGGATGACCCTGACTTCAGCAGAGCAGACCTGTTAGGAAACATCGAGCATTTAAATCTCCCTGGAGTTCTGCAGCTCCCACAGCTTCTCTAGCCATAGGGGCTCCCCCACTGCAAGAACAAAGAGCATCTTTGTAAGCCCCACAGAAGACCCCTCGCTCTCATTCTTTAGGTGCTTATTAACTGTCACTTATTTCTCAGTGTGCTGCTAAACTGCTTCTCATTTTTCAGTAGCCTGCCTTGGGGCATCAGGAGCACTTCGCACTGTTAACTGGCCGCCTGCATTCTTTGTAGGCCTCTCGGAGACTTTGTGCATGTTTGAGTCAGTGCAGCTGCAAGGCCCTTCTCCCAGTTTATCTCCACAGAAGTCCTTAGCAGTTGAGCCGCCACCTATGCCTGGGGCTGTTTGTGTCACAGTCCGCCTCATGACTCATGACAGTGCCCAGAACCCCTTTTCACCATGGCTTACTTTCCTGGACCACCCACCACTGCTACTGTTTGTGTGAGCTGGCTCCTCTAAGAAACAGATGTAAGCATGGGATTAGATATACAAGTGGCTGATTACTGGAAAAGAACCCAGATGTAAATCTAAACCGAGGAGGGCAGAGGGAAGGCAGAAAGGGTGAGTAGGAAAAGAATTGTGCAATCCAGTTCTAAGACTGGTTCAACAAAGCAGATGTCTGTTGGGAGCTATGCATGCCGGACCCTGAGTGCCCCCTCACGTTCTTGGTTAGTGTCTTAAACTGCAAGGCTCATCTGTTTCCTAATACTGAGCTATTGCTGTGGGGCCAGATGACCACAGTGTGACTGCTGTTTACCTGTTCACATTCCAGGGTGAAGGCAGTGGTTTGTTTGCTCATTGCTGGAGAAGTTCTAAGCCCTTGACTTCAGGTTCCTCAGCTGCAGTGCAAACCCTACGTGTAGCCTCCATCTGTACCTGTTTTGTTGCTCTGTGGGACTTGGAGTCAGGGAAACTGAGGGAACTATGTGGATGCACATATTTGCTGTGCTGAGTAAACTGACTTGTTCTAATCCATGAAGTCTGTCAGCTTTCTGTATTTTGGAAGAGAATGGCAGGCTTTCTCTGCCATCCTTTGTGAGGTTTGGAATCTTCCCGGCCCAAAGTTGCCTGTTAAGGAAGTCCCATGTCTTGCAGAAATGCCCTGCCTTACAGACCGCCACACTGAGATGTGCCTGTGGGAAGTCTGGGCTTGGCAAAGATGCAGTGATGGATGGTGTGTTTCCATCTTGTTGGATTTCACCTGCATTTCAGCAGGGTTGGATTGCAGAGTTCCGCAGCTGCAGCCAGTAATTATGCTCTCAGTAATCAGAGATCATAGAAGCTCAGACACAATGTGCACTAGCCTCAGCCCAAGACAACCTACCAGCCTTTGGATTTCGTTAACCTTTGGGAACAGTGAATGTTTCCTTGTTCCTTTCATAGGTTCACTTCTCACAGGGCAGATTGAGTTCATTGGTGGACAATTTCCAGTGACCTCAAACTAAATAGTCTCACTGAATGAAATACGAAGAGTGGTTTTTAATTCTTAGTGTAAGTGTTTTATTGGCATAGCTTAATTAATGCCTGAGTCTCTCTGTCTCTGTTGTGCTTCCTCTACCCTAGTAAGGACCTGTTCTGGCAGTTTATGGACTTGACTTTTAAATTGAAAATCGTCCTTATCTGGTATAGATCATCCCTTCTGTCAACATATTTGAAGCTCTTTGAAAGGAATAACCTGATCACCATCTAAATGATGCTTTAGTGAAGTGTAAAGTGGTCTGGATTGTGCTGTTATGACCAAAGGCTGAATCCCGATGCTTCCTGGTGTCTTTTATTTTATCTGAAAATGTAAACATAGGAGACATAATTTTGGGTGTGATTATTTGCACTATAAAGTATTGAACCTATACTTCTCCCTTTACTAAATAATTGATCCTGATTTCTGTTTCTGGAAACTGTATTGTAAAATAGATGATAAGACAGGCTGTATTTCTTTCAGTAGGAAATAACAGTTACATTTGTGATAAGCATTGGGCATTCAATAAATTAAGCACGACCTGTAGTATGTCATCCAAAATATACTGATCCCCAGATGAATCATTAAATATGCTGAAATTATATGCCAGTTTCTATAAAGGGGCAAAACCTTGTGACATGGTAATTATTTTACTATAAGGCACTTGTCGCATAGATACACAGCTGATGTATATTTAATCTCAAGCCAGGATGGTCTCTGTAGTGAATATCAGTAAAATTTGAGTACTTTTTGCCAGTTTAGAATTTAGAAAGATATTTTGAGTATGTTTGAAAATGATCCACCCTTAAGAAGCTGTTTAAAGAAGTGTTATGTGAATGTTTTCTTTTGTGCCTTGTGAGCAGCTGAGACATTTGATATCTGACTATCTTAGGGAGGACACTTGATCCATTAGCCATAGAGATTGTTTTTGGAGAGCAGAGGAGCATCTGGCTGAGGGGGAAAGGCTTACTTTTCACTTTATCTTTTGTACTTTGGCGTTTTCTACTGGGTGTATGTTACTAAAAAAATGAATTAGGGCCATCTGTAAGATGAGTGTCATTATTGTGTGCCTTTAAAAATGACTTTATAAGTTTTATTTTGTTTTGTTTTGTTTTTTTGAGACAGGGCCTTGCTTTGTAGTTCAGGCTGGCCCTGAGCTCACTATGTCGCCCAGCAAGCCTCAAACTCATAGCAATCCTCCTGCCTCTGCCTCCCGAGTGCTGGGATTATAGGCGTGAGCCACCATGTCCAGCAATGACTTTATAAGTTATGCTGTTGCATGTGATGCACTTTAGTATGTGAGGGCAGGCAGGAGTGT
Source organism: Thryonomys swinderianus (assembly GCA_004025085.1). Taxonomy (NCBI): domain Eukaryota; kingdom Metazoa; phylum Chordata; class Mammalia; order Rodentia; family Thryonomyidae; genus Thryonomys; species Thryonomys swinderianus. The sequence continues at coordinate 2,668 of PVIC010026222.1, read as the reverse complement.
GGGAGCAGATGAAGGCAGTTGAATTTGGGTGGAGGTGACATTTGGCTGGCAGAGCTGCCTGTCACTTTATTTACTAAAATTCAGTTCACCTAACATAGAATGCAGTACAGTACAAAGAAAACTTACTCACCTAAAGATCATTTCCCTCAGGTATTTTGGGTAAGGCTGGGACCTTCCTCTGACCTAGCTTCTTGGATAAAGCTGTGGTATGAGAATAAGCAGCTTGAGTGATCTGGAGGGCTGAGTGGCTGGAGAGAGGCCAGAACGGTTTCTGTACCAGAGTGATGGTTCTGTCTAGCTCTTCCTAGCTAAGCAATGTTTAAAGCCACCTGGTGAACACAGGTTCTGGTTTGCTCTTTGTGATTCTTGACTTGGGTGTTCTAGATGAGGCCTGTCTTTTCCATCAGTTGAATTTTAGCAAATAGGGAACAGGTATGGATCAAAAATGTGAGTTTCCCTTGGTTGCAAGTGTGGTGTATGTGTCTTAAATGGGCCAAGTGGATGCCCGGAGGCTTCAGAACCATTCTGAAGAGTCACATCTGTGCACTGACTTAGATGCTTGGGAACAGATTTTGGAATTTTCAGGGAGGCCCACACTCACTTGAATTGGCTTATACCTCTGAAGCCATGTATTGACTAGATCTTCACTGTACAGTAAGAGCCACTAGGTACATGTAGCCATTAGAATTGAAATAAAAATGAACATTCTAGTTGCTTAGTTGCACTAGCGACTAAGTAGGCAAATGTGGCTGATGACTATTGGACTGAACTGTGCATAAGCAGACCAATGCTATCATCACAGAACATTCTGTTGCACAGCACTGGACTGTGCTGTTCAGGTGTGGCACAATCCAATGTAGCTGTGCTCCACTGGCACAAGCCTCTTTGCATTTTCCACGTATTACTCAACCCACCTATCCTTTGTGGTTTGGTTCAATTCTAGTTCTTCTAGGAAACTTTTACTGACCATTCCAACTCACAGCAGTGACTCTTTTCTTGGGATCACCCAGAACCTCCGAAGTACTTCAGGACATATGGCCTTGTTGGTATCATACTTTTTATTTTTTGGCAGTACCAAGGATCGAACTTGGGCCCTTGTGCTTTCAAGGTAGGCACTGTACCACTGAGCTAAATGCCCAGCCCTAGTATCATACTTTTGTTTGTCAGACTTTCTTTCTGGCAAGGCTGCAGGACCCTCAAGAGCAGAGCTTAAAACCCACAGTACTTGGGAGATGCATCTATATGTGAAGTTGCACTCCTTGTGCTAGAATGCTCAGCCAAAGCATCTATTAAACACACTTTATCTTCAGTATTTATAAGAAAATTTATAAGAATCAATGTGTAGGTCAGACAGCGTATCACACTTAAAAACTTATTTTTAGAGGTACATTATTATTTCAAATTCACAATTTTAACTTTTAATGAGGGGTGGAGGTAGGGGTAAGAAAGATTGGGAAATACTGGCATTAGATCTTAAAAACACCTTTGACAGAGTTGATGACATGTTCTTCATTGCTTTTGAGCCGCCTCTGGACGTTCCAGATTTTGGGTTTCTGAACCAACTGAAAGAGAGACACAGACATGTATTACACTTTCTGATTGAGACTGTCATCCTAGATAACTGATAAATTAGGTCTCAGCAGCATTTACATAATAACTTAAGAGTTCAAAGTGCTTTTACTTTATTTGTTACATTTGACATCCCCATTGAGGAAGCAGAAGACGTCAGAAAGATCACATGCCTTGTCTAAGGCCACATGGATAGGAAGTGGCCTAGTTGGTACTAGGGCCAGCTCTGCACTCCCTGGTGCTTTTGCAGTGGATTCTGCAGAGCCTATCTCTCCATTCTAGTGGGTAGCTATCAGCCTACTGTGTTCATCCCACATGAAAAAGTAACTTTCATCTCTGTAGTGTGGGCATCTGCTTCAGAAGTCGAGGTAAAAGCAGCATCATCATTTCTCAGCCAGTTGGGCAAAATTTACAGTTGACTGATCCCAAGTGATCTTTTAGTTGTGTGAACTATAAATGACTTTTGTGACCAGTAAGAGTTTCCATTTGGAGCCATTTTTCTGCACCGCTTGTTTTGTGCATTGGGCTTTTAAAAGCATATCCTAGTTTACATTAGCAAAATGATTATCGCATCTGTAAGAACAGAAGTGAGCATTTATCTGTGTTGCTGATGGATCATGACAGGATATGATTTCATATGAAATGACATGGGGTAATAAAGTACATCCTTTACTCTTTCCAGCAAAAGACAAATTTTTCTTATACCTCTGTGGTTACTTGGTTTTTATCTTCCCTACAAACATAATCTTGGGGCCTCAAGAATCAAGGGTTCAAGCAAACAGTTGATAATTTACTCTCTGTTTTTTGTTTTGTTTTGTTTTGTTTTGTTTTGTTTTGTTTTGTTTTGTTTTGTTTTGTTTTGTTGTAGCAGGGATTGAACTCAGGCCCCTGTGTTTCCAAGGTAAGCACAGTACCACTTGAGCTAAATCTCTGGTAATAATTTTCTCTCTGAATAAAAGGGAAAACTATTGTTTCAAATTAGTGATTCAGTATTAGAATGTTCATGGTTGTTTAAGAATCAAGAAAAATGAATTAGAAATTAATGGAAGTGGGCTGGGGATTTAGCTCAGTGGTTCTGATGTCTGCCTCACAAGCACAA
>PVIC010026221.1:0-24595 GCA_004025085.1 Thryonomys swinderianus | reverse complement strand
AGCAATCCTCCTGTCCCTGCCTCCCGAGTGCTGGGATTACAGGCGTGAGCCACCACGCCCGGCTTTGTGGTATGCGGTGTTGATTGCTGGTGGGCTTGAGTCTCCACGCCCAGCATTGTATGTGGTTTCCGGGGATTGAACTCAGGACCTTTGCGCTTGCGAGGCAGGCGCCAGAACCACTGAGCTAACCCTCCGGCCCTTCAGTGTTAATCCTTTTAGCAACCAAGTTGTCCTCTGCTTCATCTTTGCAGATGCTTCTGCTTTGGAAAAATTGAAAGCTTTTTAAAAGGGCCTTTTGCTTCTGAATTTTAGTATAAACCTGGCTAAAAGCAGTGAGTGTTACCCATTTTTTTCACCAAATTAGTTCACTGTCCTTAATCTCAGTTTTTGCAAGCCTCAAGACATGAGCAAATATAGACAAATTGTTCAGGGACCATCATAGCAAGGATCCCACTTCTCTGTATTTTCATTAAAATATCCTCTAAACTCTGACTAGAATCTCCCATCAAGCTTGGCTTATAGCACTGTAGGGTTACTTTTCTAAACTTTTCCAAATTCCTCCTGCAAATCAGTTCCAAAGACTTCTGAACTACATGTATATAGAAAAATATTTCATTTCATTTTTATTGGTACCATAAAAACAACTTATTATGAAAATTGCATGTGGAATAATGAATTGTGTCAGGAGGATATTAGAGTATAGTGATTTTAGCAAATTGAAGTATGCATATAATAATTGCTACTCAGTTCCTACAGAATTTTGCCAAAAATAAACGTGGGTCTGGTAGATGGCTCCTCCTGTAAATGCATTATATGATGAATTCAGAAGACATGTGACATATGTTTCTTCAAGGCAGAAATATTAAGAAACAGTTCATTGTTCTATATGTTCTTTTTTTTTTCTTTCTTTCAAATCATGGGTATATGTTTGAGACTAGAGGGCTTTTATTTTTTTTTTTTTTTGGTCTCATTTTGTAGTTCAGGCTGGCCCTGAGCTCACTATGTATCCCAGTCAAGTCTTGAACTCAGAAATCCTCCTGCCTCTACCTCTGCCTCCTGAGTGCTGGGATTACAGGTGTGAGCCACCATGTCTGGCATCATGGTGTGTCACAAACTGATCATAAGGGAGAATTCAGGACTTTATTGGTTCAAACAGATGGTACAGTGGAGTTGGTCTTCCATACTAAAGTAACCTCACTCATATATACTAACATATCATTTACAGATAAAGAAGTGGATCTAATTAAAATCTGGGGCATGATGGGAAAATGCATCCATAGTCCAAAAATGTAAGCAGGACAGAACTGGTTAACAAACATACATAAGGAGGGCATGGAACACCTTAAAAGTAGTCAGTTTCAGGAATAAAGAGAACCAGAGCAATGTTATCAGTGTGGTGTCCTGGCTTGTCTGAAGGCATATTGGACTTTGTAATACAGTCTTTTGCTTTAAAACCACATCCTTGCTTGCGTGTGGTCTTGCAGCATTTGTGTGGTGTTTGGGTGAATTCTACTCGGATCATCAAGAACTAGGAAAAGTGAGATGTCATATGACACCACCAGTAGAAATCTCCATACTAGACCTCAGGTGATGGGTTAGGGTCAAAATGCAACCATACTGAAAATACTGTATGAGATTAATTTTGGGCTTGTTTATAAGTTGTACATGAATCATAAATGAATCATAAATGAATTTTCTGTTCAGACTTGGGTACCATCCTCAAGATACGCATATGCCAATGTTCCAAATTCCCTCCCTCATTGAATGCTGAAACACTTGTCCCAAGTGTTTTGGATAAGGACTATTTAATTTGTATACATTTTTTTGTTTGTTTTGTGTCTTGCATGTTAGAGGAATTCTCAAATGTGTGGTGTTCCAAGGCTTTCTATATAAACATAGGAAAACATCAAAACCTGTAAGCTGTCCCTGAAAGGGCAAGGTTCTCTGACTGGTGGTTTTGCCATGGAGTTATTGGGCAGCAGTTGTGTTTTCTTTGATACTATCAAATGTCAGTGTCATTGGGTTTTTTGAAGGGTGAATGGATTTTTGGAAATGACTTCTTAGCTTTCACTATGTGAGATTGCATTACTCAGACAGTAAACATCTGATATCATTGGGAGTGAGCACAGTGGAATAGCTGGCTGCACAGACTATCAGAGGGGACTTACAGGGTTGGTTTCTCCTTAGAAAAGCTTTCCACCTATACCCTGAGCTCTGAGACTTTACTTCTAAAGATAGATTACACAGTCTGTTATTATTACTGTCTTGTAAAGTCACATAAGTTTTACCTTTTCCTTGGCTGCATTTGTTATCATTCCTTAATTCATGTTGGTCTTTCAGAATTTTGTTTGCCTCTTTTACTCTGGCACCTCCTTTCATGTCTTCACTGAACCTGTCTATGGAAATCCTCCCCTTGCCTAGAAAGAATATACTTCAAGTTCTCCACTAGATGCTCGGAACCTTACTTATGCTTTTTCCTCATAGGCCTTGCTATATCTAAACTGTCCTCTCATGTCTTTTCCCTATTACCACCTTTACATCACTACTCCTGAGATTTGTGTGCATAATTAAGTAAAGAACGAATTACTTGTACACAGGCATGGGTGTACTGTGATACTTGATCTGACTGAGAGCTGAAAGGATGACTAAGTGACTAAGTTGTGTGTAGTACATACAGTACTTAACCAGAGAGATGACTCATGACCGGGGATAGACCCTGATCACAATCATGTTGCACAGAAAACTATGAACTTTAAAACTTATTAATTGTTTATATCTGGAATTTTCCCGTTCATTATTTTTGATTATGGTTTTCTTTTTAAAATTGATTCTATTGGTACTTTTTTTTTTTTTTGAGACAGGGTCTTGCTTTGTAGTTCAGGCTGGCCCTGAGCTCGCTGTGTAGCTCAGGCAAGCCTTGAACTCAGCAAACCTCCTGGCTCTGCTTCCCAAGTGCTGGGATTACATGTTTGAGCCACCAAGCCCAGCATTTGTGGTATGTGCTACTGATTGCCAGTGGGAATGAGTTACTATGCCCAGTATTGTTGTATGTGGTTACCGTGGATCAAACCAGGGACCTTGTGCTTGCTAGGCAGGTGCTGGAACCACTGAGCTAAATCTCTGGCCCTATTGGTATATTTTATATATACATTGTGATCACATTCAACATTAAGAATTTTTATCAGTTCATGACACATCTTGATTCTCATTTTTTCCCATTCACCTGCCCTTCCTACAACTCCCCACTCCCTATATACATACATTTATTTCCTTTTTATAACCATAAATTTTTTCTTTCCCTTCTTTACTTACCCCTACCCATCCTTTTCCCTTTTTCTTTTGAACATTTTCCTATTTCACAATAGTTATCATACATTTTTAAATGCCTTTACACCTTCAGTTTCTCATAGCAGAAAAATGATATGGTATTTACCATATGATTATGGTTTTCTGAAGCTATCTGAAATCTTAGAGAGTGAAGTTGCAGACAAGGGAGGAGTACTGTACTATTTTTATTGTTTTACTATTAGTTTAATGATATTTCATGAGAGAGTATAGATAAACATGTGTGTTCTATCTGCTATGATTAACCCTAATTGTAATTTAAAAAAAAAGCAAAGACAAGAAAATAGCCATGTACTATCTGGGCCTCTTTATTTTATGGGCAACCAGTTTTTATTGTCAGATCTAAGTTAAATTGTTATTCGGACTAGATTTTATGTCTGTTAAACATCATTTTTTTTTTTGCTTTTTTGGAGACAGGGTCTCGCTTTGTAGTTCAGGCTGGCCCTGAGCTCACTATGGTGCCCAGGCAAGCCGCCGCGAACTCAGCAATCCTCCCATCTCTGCCTCCCGAGTGCTGGGATTACAGGCGTGAGCCACCACGCCCAGCATTATATGTGGTAACTGGGGATCGAACTCCGGTCCTTACGCTTGCGAGGCAGGCGCCGGAACCACTGAGCTAACCCTCCGGCCCAGTTAAACATCATTTTAAATAAGTAACACAAACTGGAGTCTAGAGTTTTCAATATTCTTGAAATATTCTCTCCACTAGTTTATTGTTTTACACAACAACACCTACCAAGTAAAGAATGTTTGATCATGACATCAATACTTTTGGCATTCAGAAACAAATCAACATTGTATCAGCATGTCTGATGTAATTGGGAGTAACAGATCCTATAGCAATGATGTTATCATGTTGAAAATTTCTATACACCCAAATGATTAAAGGGGGTTGGCTAATGCCCATCTTCTGTGCTGGTGGAAGTTTGTGGTAATGGAAGCTGACTGGTTTAATCTTGAGGAATTACTCGCCGTGGCTAGGTAGCTGCTTTTTTGTGCTAAGTGCTAAAGTTAGATTTACAGCTATGTTTACAGCTAACAGATACTTTGCCTCACCACTTGTCTTTCAGTCGAAGAAGATATCTATTTCATTGCAAAATTAAATTGGTACGGTTGTCTAATTAACTGTGAGTATCTGGACTATTCTTTCCTCATCCTCTCCTTTTACTCCATAATCCTATTCAAAACAAAATCCCAGAAGGAGAAACGGCATGTCTTCACCAGCTCAGTAAACGTTTTATGAGGCAATCAATGTTTCTTCCATTCCAGACTGTGCTATGTTAGCAAAGAGGCAAGAATGTGACTTTCCGGGGGGCAGAGGAGTCCAGTCTGTTCTCATGTCCCAACATGTGAGGCTCCAGGGATCCCACTTGTTCAGGATTCTAAGGAGATATTCTTGAACTTCTAGTTTGTATCATATGAACAACCATCTTAACTTTGCTTGGGATTTCAATATCTCTCAGTTACAGTATATTCAGTGCTAAATTTTAGAAAATTCTAGGCAATAGGAAATTAGTTTCTCTAGCTGAGGTTGGCCACAGGTCATGTGAAACCTCCTAGGATTAAAGCTTGTCTGAGTTTTCTCTAAGTAAGACAGATAAATTCTGGTCACAACTTGACTGGCATAAGGAAACTAAAGACCAGGCTGGCTGCACTCCATTTGATCTGGGCAGCTGGTCAACCCTGTACTATTGGCTAACTCCAACAGTTCTCCATGCTGAGAGAGCTCTGTGCCCAACAGCTTTGCTCACTTTGGTTTCCTACAATTAGCTCCCTGTCTGTTTACAGGATATGCTGTATGGCTGTAGCTATCTTTCACAGAAAAAGCTATACACCAACATTAGGAGTCAGAGCAAAGAATTTGACAGCCACTTGTGCATTCTCATCCATATGTTTTGATAGATTTTAGCACTCTGAGAATGATGTGCTAAAAAAGGGGAAAAAAAGCAAATACTGGCACAGACCTCATTCTGGCTTTTTTCCTTCTGACCAATGATCCCCTCCTCCTCCTCTACCTTTGTTCCCATGGCAGGAGATCCCACTAGTCTGTATCTTTCCTCAGGAGCGAGATGGCTCACCACCAGTGCTGTTTAACTGATCACCATGGACTTGTCTTTGCACTCTTGTTCTGGATTGGGGAAGGCAGCAGGGATTAAGTCAAGCCTCAAAGTATAGTCCTGTTGGGGCCCAAGCCTGTAAGTTATGTAGCCGTTGCTTCTGTCCACCCAAGTCATATCTGCTGTGTTGGGTTTGCTCTCACTGAGTCAGTTTCTCCTAAGAACTACTCCGAGACAGAATTAACTGTTATTGGTCCTTTCTGTCTTACTTAGAATTAGCACTGATGAGTTAACTCAGTGGCCATCAGGTCATGTTAACCAGTTCAAAATGCTCTCCATTTATTATAATATTCCAAAGCATGACAATCAAAATAAAGCATGGTAATTAAAGTATAATGAACATGAGCCTATTCTTTCTTATCCCAAAGTATGAGATCCATAAACAAAACTTTACAAAATCAGCCACCTAGACTTTCTGACTTATTGTAAATAACTCACTTTCTATTATTTGATATATTTTGTGCATTAAGGAGAAGAAATAAACCAAACATTATGGAGCACTACACACTTACATATCTCACATTATTTAAACATCTTTTCCAAGTAATATTAGAATCCATATCCCAATCTTACATGAATTGTTGAGTATTCACTTAAAACTATTCACTAGTAATAGAAGACCTGTGCTTCCTCCTCCCATGAGCCTGATTCAAAGCTCATGGCCTGTCAACTATGATATGCTAAGTGTTGCTTACTCTCCTTTTCATCTCTGGGTATGGCCTCAACATGTAGTATGTGAGGAAGTAAGGTCTAAGGTCCCTTTGTGAAAAGACAGATGAAAGGAGGAAGGAAGTAAAAGAATGATGCTATCCATCATTTCTGCTTGCTGATTTCTTCAATTAGTCAGGATGCCCTCTCCCTGTTATGTTTGATTTTTTTTCTGTATTATGCAAAGTCAAGCTTTCCAGCTTGATGTGAATCTTGGCTAGACCATGAATAGTTATCTCCTTTAATTATTTCATATTTATTTAATCCTTTCTTTTATTTATCTTGTGTTTTGAAGGTTTTCCTGCTTTTCTTTGTGTTGAGTTACCAGCTGGTTCAGGGCATACTGATTTTCTGTAGAATTCCTGTGAGACTTCTTTATCATTTTTTTCCCTTTATGCATCAAAATCAGCTATGCATTTTATTTTTGCTTTGTCACTTTACTTAATAGTCTATCCAATTTACATTTGAGAAGACCCTTATTTTCTTGGGGCACAGCCAGTGCATTCTTCTAGGATATTTTCACCATTTCCCTGGAACTTGAAGACCTGACTGTTACTTTTTGATAGTTTAAAATTTCTTTTTAACTGTAAAATTTCTTTTTAACTTTTTTCTTAACTGTAAAATTCTTATTGTATTATTTTCTAGTTTTCCTAGTGTGATTAACCTTTAACATATATTAACTCATATCTTTTTTCGGTGGCACTGGGGTTGAACCCAGGCCTTGCACTTGCTAGTAAAGTGCTCTACTATGGAGTTAGTTAATATGTTAATTCATAAGTTTATTATTTTGATCTTATTTTATTATTTGGATTCATGTGTCAACCATATGTAATTTTTCATCTGTCCTTTTGAGGTCTTGACTTATTATTGTAGTTTATTATCTTCTAAAAGTTTTATCACATATTTATTATAGGTTCCTTTTCCATTATTAGTCTTTAGGATTTATGGGTCTTAGAGAGGTTTCATGCCAGGAGGCTCCTAATGTAGGATATAGAGCATTTGTTTAGTAGGACTTATTGAAAGTTATTTCCAGATTAGTAAAATTGTTTTAAGCAAAGTCACCACTTCCTTTTTTTTCTGCAAAGATCTTTTTGCCCTGTCATCAAGGCAACAGATCAAGTCTTGTTTCCTTTTATGATTTTATGTTGCTGGGGGTGGTGGCTCACACCTGTAATCCCAGGGAAGCAGAGGCAGGAAGATTGCTGAATTCAAGGCTTGCCTGGGCTATGTAGTGAGCTCAGGGCCAGCCTGAACTACAGAGCGAGATATGTCAACTCTTAGGATATGTGTAATATATGTCAACATTTCCAACTTCAAGAACTTGCTTCTTCAATACATTTAGACAAGAAGTTATTAATCAAGTCTTTGCCTGTGAGTTCATTTGTCAGCTAATTTTCTGAATTGGAAGTTTCTCTGGGAAGACCATGTTTTGCTATTCACTACTGGGTGGAATTGTGGGACCATGTCCTGTTCAGTGCAGTGCTGCCAGCACTTAGATGTCACATCTAATAGATTGTAAGTTTTAGTAAGGAGAATGGGTTTTCAATGTCTGATCATCAGAGTCCATGTAGTCAATATAGAGTCCATGTCTTGTAGATTCATTAAAGCTATGACTGGCGAGAGTGAATTTAATTGCTTGCTCTTTGTCAAGTACAGTGATGCCGAGGGGGTTCAGATTGTTAGTACAAACCCCCTCCCTTCTCTTGTGGAAGCTAAAAAAGTTGATCACACAGAAGAAGCAAGTAGAATAGTGATTACTACCAGCCAGGAAGGGTTGGGAGGGGTACAAATAGGGGGAGATTAGATAACATGCACCAATGAGACAGAAGGAAAAATTCTAGAGTTTTACAGCAGAGTAGGATGACTATAGTTTATAGCAACTTTTTATATTTTTACAGTAAACTAGAAAAGAGGAGTTTGTAGCTCTCAAGCATAAAGGATAAATGTCAAAGGGGATAAAAATGCTAATTACTTTGATTTGATACATATACTTCATGTGCAAGTATCAGACAATCCCATTTTACATAAATATGTATAATTATTATATATCACGTTTTTAAAACAATAGAAAAAGACAACCTTGTCTTCTGGCTGTGGTTTTGTAGGGAAGATAAAATATTGAATATACAACTAGATCATATTTAATAAGTGATTGATGAGCCAGTAAGGCTGAAGGAAATGGAGTAAAGAATGTTCATAAGAGTTGAATTAAGGATGTAGGATGAGGCGAGAAAAAAAAGATGTAAAGGAGACAGTGGTGATGGTGAGTTTATGACCTGCTTCTATGATGTGCTAGATACAGTAAATGAAAGCACTGAAAAAAATTGATATTTTGGCCAGTAAATGGAGTACTTAGCTATTTATTTAAAAGGTACCCAAATTCCAGGTAAAAATGTAAGTTCCAGGTATAGTGTGGGAAAGGATAGCCAGGAGAAGAAAACTCCCTACTCAGGAAAAAGTCAAAGAACTTTTACGCTAGGAGCTGAAATCATTCATCAATATTTCTTTGTTATTTTGAGTAATCAGAGGAAAAATTATATGTAGAATAATGGATGGGACTGGTGATCATGTTAAGTGAAATAAACCAGACTCAGAAAGGCAAGTATTGCACATCTTCTTTCATGTGAGTAATTTAGGGATAAAACTAATAACCAGACAGTAGAGGGAGGACTGTTAGGGAATTGGGACCTAGGAGGAAGGAAAGTTAGGAGAGTGTAAGAGGGATCATATGTATTATTGAAGTATATATTCACATACGGAAAGTATCACTATGAAACCAATTGCTTTGCACAGTTAATATGCACTAATAATTACAATCTACAAAGTGAGGAATAATTAGAATCAGTAGGAACCTGTCAGACAAGTACCTCCATGTATTCTTCTTCTAGTAGTTCTTTGAAGTAGGTTGCTATTCTTACAAAACCCTGTGTGCTCTGCTATTCCCCTATGACAACATGAATCTTACTGAATGCTGACTGCCCCTTTACGTGTTAGAGAAGCCTTTGGAAACAGGGATTGCAGTGGGCCTGGGGATTTAGTGGAGGATATGTAGAATTCTGTTTGATAAAAATTTTTGAATGAATGAATGAATGAATAAGTTCAGGTGCTGCACACAGTCTTGGTCAGACGTGACTTCCTGAAGGAACTCAATATCATCTCTTCCTTTCCATCTCTAGGTTCTGCTCCTTTTGGATTGGCCTTATTCTCAGTCATTTCTCTTTCTGTGATATAGGAATGAAACCAGACCTCATACAGCTTAGTTCATTGTCTTCATAGTTGGATGTGAGTACTTTAAAGTGTATGAAATTATATGAGATGAGAATAGGGAAAGTATGCTCATCTAGAGAGAAATCAAGGTGGGATTATCAAAAACAACTGAACAGGACTAATAGAAATCTACAATAGAAGGCAGTGACAGTGATTTCTTCTACAAAACCAAGAGTATCAACAAGTTTAATAAGTACAGGAATTGTATCTTGTTTGCTCTTCGGTGCTTAGAGTCCTTATTTGGCTGTTTTTGAGAAAAGATCACTTGCTCCCGTTGAGCAGCTGACACTGATTTCTAGAATCCCAAGGTAGCTGAAGTGCAAGGTTTTCGAGCTTGCTGGCTGTGAGTCACACTCTTCATCATTCCAGGAGCTTTTTGAGCTGTTAGGTGCAGAAGCAAAGTGGCTGCCTTAGGCGGTCTCCTTATTGGGAATCACCTTGAGATGCACTGACAGGGACTTGTCAGTGAGTTTCAACAGAAGTTAAACTTGCAATGCTACTTTCACTGCTGAAAACAAATCTTGGTTTGGAGGAGAAACAAGGATAAAAGTGTAGGGAGTTGGTGGCTGTAGTGGTGTGTGTAGAATGAAAGTGAGAAGCACTGAAAACTGTAGGTAAAGAGGAAGGTCCACAGCAGATTCAAGATGACAGGAAAAAGGAAAGCTTCAGTGGCCAGCAATACATCTTCGAAGCCAGAGGCTAAATATTCTCATGGCATTTAGCTATGGATAGTGACCTAATCATCAGAATCCTTCACAAAAGGACTTTTCTCACTAGCATAAAAAAACAAAATACATTCTGGAAGAACTTAAATCTTGAGAAGGGAAAAATAAAGCAATGAGCAAATTATTATAAGGAACAGACGTGAGCACATTTATTAATTTCCCTGAAAGTACACTACATGGCTTTGGCCATTTTAATTCTGTTCCAGCTTACAAATTACTTTAACATTTCTAAGGGACACAGATGTATCTTAAATTGGTAAGTGGAGTGTCAAGCATCACTTCCAGTAACAGGAAAAGAATCCACAGTCTTTAATTATTATGTCTAATTGACTTCAGTTGAGGTGTAGTCAAATGTATATTATTTCTTAATTTGACACCTTCCATTTAAGAGGTCTTATTTTATATTTGTCAGAGTTGCAGGTGTGAAATTAGTCACTGGGAAGGCTAACTGTTCCAGATTCTTTTGACCTTATGGCTGGAAGAAATTTAATTGTAACCTCATAAAGATAGAGGAATTCTGGCCACTAGGGAAGATGATTACATGGTCATTGACAATGTGAACTTGAATGGCTACATTAGCTCTTTAATTATAATGAATCCAGAAGAAACATTCAAGGTTGCAAAGGAGGTACTTGGTAGGGGATAATGACAGGTACTTATGCAAATACTTTCAACACTGATGGAATGGAGAGGCTGGAGCTTCTCTAGGCCAGCAGGAGACTTCAGCCAGGAGGGGAAAAGTGCAAGACTAAAAAAAATTTCAGTGTCTCTCATTACTCTGCAAAGCGACATATTTCTAGCCACAAAATTTCAAGGTAGGGTTTCTTTCATTGGGAAGGTGGCTCTGTTGTCCTTATCTTTGAATGTTTCAAGCTCTCTTGGTGTTAATTTCCTTAAATGAGAATGAAAAGGAAGGACAGCTGAGGGAAAAGATTAGCTGAGACTAATATAGCAAATGCTTCAGTTATTATGTTTTTTTAAGTTCTCACTAGGAAAAGAAAGAAAAGAAAGAAGGAGAGAAAGATGGAAGGAAGGAAGGAAAGAAGGAAGGAAAGAAAAGAAAAAGGTTGTCTTTGTTTGTCATTCCTAGCTTTGGCATCAGCTTCTATCATTTCAAAACACCCAGGACTGTTTGAAAGACTGCATGTTTACAGAGATATGAACGTTGTAAAAGGAGAGATGAAAGTAACTAAAAACTGGATTAAGGGGAATAGCTTAAGTATTAGATTTTAATTTACATATTTTTTTACAGCCTTGAAAATAGATGTGTTTCTTGGAATTCTTTAAGGGAAATCTGTTGAGAACAATAGTGAGATAATCATTTTTAGTTAGAGATTACTAATTAAAGTAAGGTATATAAACAGTTTTTACCACCCACAGGCAAAGTAGTATCATTTGTCAGAGTAATGAAGCTGGTTTCTGTTTATAGCGAACCAGACAGCTCTTGCTGGAGTTCTTTTTACTTAACAATGAAAAAATGTCATTATGAAAAAGTATATTTTCTTAGGATGTAGGAACTTCATCTTGGATAGTAGGTTTAGGGAGAAAGTACAGTTATTCCTCATTCCTAATGGTTCTTTCTATGTGGATGGAGTTTCTCTTGCAATAGCTTCCCCCTCTCTCTTTTCTTGAGGGGAGGATTGTATTTGACATGTCAGCTTGAGTTCACTTTTTTCCAGTGCCATCCTGACCACAAAGAAGCCTACATTATCTGTTCCTCTCGATCATTTGTTGTCAAAGTGTATTCTTAGGCCAGCAGCAATAGTGTCACCTATAAACTCTTTTAAAAAATAAGTGAGTCGAAGTGATATTTATACATTGGCTCTGTTGTTTTTTCCTCACAAGAGGTTGAGACCAATCAGCTCAAAAGTCTAGTAGTGTCAAACTCAAATTGTACCCATCCAAGTGTTCTGAATATAGACAAATAAGTAGAGTCTTAGCTATTTAGAGCCTGTTTGCTTTGCATATCCTGAGAAATTGCATTCAATACCTGTTAGCAATAATAAAATAGAAAAGAGAAATTCTGGCACAATAAATAAGACTCCAAGATGCTACCACCCTGGGGAGCTCATTTACTACAGACTTTCTGCTGGGCTACTGAGAAATATAATACTCCTCTTGGTTCCTAAATTCCCCCAGTTGGTCCCGAGTTTTCCCCCTTCTGGATGGTCTCATGTGAGACACCTCATGACCATGGCAACTGGTCACAGTGCAGCTCAAGTCAAGCTTGCCGTGTGTCACCACTGTCTCAGTCATACCTTTGTTAATCAGCTCCCAAGCCCCTTGAAATAACTGGGGAATACTTTTTAAGTTTTATCTCAGACCTTCTGAATGAGAGACTTTGTGGGGGAAGTTCCAGTAATCTATATTTTAATATTTTCTCCAGAGGATTCTGTTGCCAGTTGAAGATTGAGGACCACTTCCTTAAGTTTAGCAGAGGCAGAACACAGGAGAGGCCTGTAATTGCAGAATTACAAGAGAGGCCTGTAATTCTCCATATACAGACTTGGTAGGTAAGTTTCTATTGCCTATTATTTATCTATGTAACAACTGCATCCAAATGTAAGTGATTTAAAACAGTGAATGTTTATTACCTTGTAGTTTCTCTGGGTTCAGAAGCAACATAACTGAGTGGCTCTGCTCAGTGCTTCTTGTGTGGTTACAGTCTAGGTATTAGATGGGATGTCAGTCATCTGAGGGCTAGACTAGGGTGGTAGGATCTGCTTCCAAGATGGTTTGCTTGCCCAAGTTTTGGCTTCTATAAGCATGCCCACCAGGTGACAAGGATCATTTGAAGTCATCGTGGAGGCTGATGACCATATTCTCCCTAAATTGGGAATGATGCATGGACAGCCTGTGTTTCCAAACCCTGTAGTATGTATCAGTAGGCAAAGGTAATATTTTACTTCTGCCTACTTATGCTCATGTCTTATTTGGTTGCCAGTAGATGAAGAGGGACAGTATGATTGATTGGGTCTCTCAAAAACCAACATATACAGAATTGTAAATCATAGTAATCACTCCCATTTTTTTTCTTGTAATGAACTGCTGACTACACATTTCCGCAGCTATGTCCTACAGAATCTTGAGCTCAAAATTAACTTCTGATCTACCCCACTAGCCTGGCATTTCATGCCTTCTCTTACCTAGCAACCCAAGTAAGGAGCCTAGGTACCTCTTAACTCTTGGCTCCTTCATTGGAAAAATCATGCTTATTTTATCTTCCAACTAGTTCAAACCGAGTCTCTCTTCTTCACCACAGCAGTCTCTCAGTCAGATTGTTGCTGCAACCTCTAGCTGGTATTTCTGCCCTTCCCATAGAAACCGAATAGTGGTGGGATGGAACAGAGTTGGGGAGATCAGCTGGAAGCTGTAATGTCTGTGCTATGAAAAGAAGAATGTATGAAAAAGAGGCTGGCAAGTTAGGGGCTATCTAGGACCTAAAATGAATAAGACTTAGTGATTTTTCTCAAGTAATGCCTTCTGTAAGCCACTTGATGAATTCTTGTTGCTCCTGAAGTTCTAGTTCCAATAATACTGTGTAAGACTTTCATGACCTGGTTTGACTTACATCCCCGTCTTTCCCTCTTAGACTGTGGTCATCCAGTTCCTATTTCTTTCAAATCACAACTCACATTTCCACTCACAAATCTTTTCATACATTTTCTCCACTACCTGAAATGCTCTCTCCTTTAACTTATTTACTTAAGATTGTTTGTTCTTCAGATCTTAGGTTAGCTAATTCTTTTTATTTTTGGATGTTACCAATCTTGGCCTAGAAGTTTTTCTGTGGTCTCACTCAGCATTCAGGTGACTAACTCATTTACCAACACTGAATCACTGAGCTTCTTGGTTTAAAATCATGTTATTTAAAAGTCAAGATTTGGTTGAAAACAACAATCTATTCTTTCTTTCTTTCTTTCTTTCTTTCTTTCTTTCTTTCTTTCTTTCTTTCTTTCTTTCTTTCTTTCTTTCTTTCTTTCTTTCTTTCTTTCTTTCTTTCTTTCTTTCTTTCTTTCTTTCTTTCTTTCTTTCTTTCTTTCTTTCTTTCTTTCGAGACAGGGTCTCTCTTTGTAGTTCAGGCTGGCCCTGAGCTCACTATGTAGCCCATGCAAGCCGCTGCAAACTCAGCAATTCTCCTGTCTCTGCCTCCCAAGTGCTGGGATTACAGACGTGAGCCACCACACCCGGCACTGTGGTATGTGGTATTGATTGCTGGTGGATGTGAGTCACCATGCCCAGCATTCTATGTGGTTACCGGGATCGAACCCAGGACCTTGCGCTTGTGAGGCAGGCACCGGAACCACTGAGCTAAATCTCCGGCCCTCTATTCTTTCTTTTTATACTCATCCTCCCAAATACCCCAAAATTATCTTATGGAATTGTGAATTCTTGATGATAAATTCAAGAAAGGGAATGATTCTCATATCTGAGAAAATTGCTTTCAAACAGTTTGCAGTAGGCTAGTGGTTTCTAAGCATCTGAAACCCTCCCATCCCTCTTAGCTGTTCCTAGGACAGAAATGACAAGCTCTATAGGTAGTAGTCTTGACTCCAACTCCAACACCAGTAGAGCAGCCCAGGTCTACTGTAAATGTTTTTGTTCCATTTACAGTGTCAAGTCTCCTTGGCAGTCATTCTTTTTCTCATTTATTGTTATATATACACATTACAATTACACTCCACACTGAGAATTTGTACCAGTATATGACACAACTTAATTCTTATTTTTTCCTTTCCCCTACCCACCCCACCTCCCTGTGCCCCTATATACACAGGCATTGTTTCCTTTTTTTACCATCAATTTTTTTTCTTTCTTCATTATTTACCTCAAACCCCATTTCAGTTTGAATATTTACTATTTCACAACATCAATCATGCATTCTAGAACACATTTATAACTTTAGTTTTTCATACCAGAGAAAATATACAATATTTACAAATCTGTGACCTATTTATTTCACTTATGAGTATGTCCTGAAGGTTCGTCCATTCGAGTATAAATGATTCAGTCTCATCATTTTTTATGGCAGAGTAATACTCCATATTGTTAAAAAAAACACATCTTCTTTATCCAGTCTAGAGTTGATGGGCATTTGGATTGTTTCCAAGATTTAGCTATTACAAACTGAGCTACTATAAACATGGGGTTATATGTCACTGTGATATGAATCTTGTAATTCTTTTGTGTATATCCCTAGCAGGGAAATATCAGGGTTAAGTAGGACCTCTAATCCTAGGTTTTGAGGAATCTCCACACTGATCTCCATAATGGTTGCACTAGTCTACATGCTCCCTGCCAAAGTCTTATGTAAAGCTGCAGAGAGAATCAACTTGACTCCAGGTCCTTATTAAATCTCTCCCAGTTCTTGTGTTCCCTCCAGACATTGGTCCTTATACTTTCTTCTAATTTACCTGCCCCTGCCCTTGGCAACAGTAGCTCTTGAGAAAGAATGGGCAATTTAGAGCACGTGGGTGTCTGGCTAAGCAATCAGGCGAATGGCATTGCTTTGTCCTATAGTATCTGCACCTCAGTGGAGGACAACTGTCTCCCAAGAGGTAGAGAAAGTATATTTTTAGCGCATGTGCATTGGCACAGTGAGGATTTTCTGGAACATTTAAAAGTTTACCATGTAGGTGATGAACTTCTGAGAGGTCATAAGATCTTTTCTAGGATCAAGGGCTTGTTCCTTCTCCTTATTTGAAGTCTGGATTTGAGATGGACAGATAGCTTCAGTTTTTACTCGCCATTCACATTGGCGAGGTATTCACATCACTGTTTGTTAACATTGGCTTTTGCTTTGTCTTTAAATGACAAATATGAATGAATCCAAGAGCTGTGTCTCTGCCTTTTTGAAATGGTTCCTAAAGGTTTAGCTAGTTATTTTCTTGGCTCTAGATTTGAGAATGCCTTCTAACACACCTTGCAGGTCTCTCACGGGAAGTGTATGTCAAAATCTCAGCTTTGGGGAGATCATCCATAGGAAGATAGGCATGTGAATGTGGGGAGAAACAAGAACAGAATAAATCCAGGGGATGCTCCAAAGTATGGTCATTTATATGAACTTGTGAAGCCCCAGGCCTGAATGTGTAGTGCAAACAGAGCTGCACAGTGCACCCCGGGAAGGAGTTCTAACTTGCCTTTGGCTGAAAATGAAATAAAACACATTCTCAGAAACCTCCTGGAGAGGAGGAAGTGTGACATTTTCCACACATGTATAAAATGTGGAAATAACCTGGATTCCCTGGGGCTTTCTTACTGGCGTTAGCAATGTAATAACATGTGGTGGGATTTTGTAATGAACATCTTCCCTTTGAGTGTGTTCACTGTAACCCCTAGAATGTGTGTAACCTAATTAACAGAATATTGAGTAGATCTTCACTTGATACACGAAAGGCAATTGCTAGTTGAATACTCGAAAGTTTTAGGGAAAAATTAAAAGGTAGAGGTGATCTTGTTGACTGATAAAAATGGAATTTAAAATACTTCACATGCTTTCTTTTCTTGTTTCATCTTCTTTTGCTTTTGGTTTACCATAGAATAAGTTTTGATATTTTGGTATGGCTTTTGTTTGCTGTTAATCACATTAACTCTGTTGGGTAATCTATATTCAGGTATGGCCTCAAATAGATGCACCTTGAGACCATACTCATAAGTGAAATAAATAGGACAAATACTTGTAAATACTGTACTGTTTCTCTAATGTGAGAAACTGTAGGTAAAAATGAGGTCTAGAGTGTATGGTAGGTATTGTGAAATAGGGAGAAAATGCTAGAAGGGAAAGGGGTTCTGGGGTGGGACAGGGGAAAGAAAAAGCAAAAAATTTGATGGTGAAAAGGAAAATACAGAAACAAACCTTTTATTTACTGTGGGGTGAGGTGTTGATGAGGGGAGAGGAATGGGAAAAAATAAGAATCAAGATAGATCATGTATAGGTACAAATTCTCAGTGAGGAATATAATCATAATGTATACCTAAAATGTACCAATAAACACAATTTATTAAAATAGAAAATTATATGTGAATTTCTCTTTGCTAAATTTCTTCTGTGTACATCTTAGATTTGTAAATTTTACTCTATTAATAATCATTTCCATTTTCCTAGGAGTTTTTTTAGATTTTCTTTTATAGCTTTTTTAATGCCATTGATTTATTAGTGCTTGTGTTGTGATTTGATTTTTCTTAGGTTTTTTTTTTTTTAAGTGATGGGTTTTTCACTGTTTTGTTTTTATCATTGTCTCTTGCTAGTGAATTCAATTTCATTGTACATGAACATCTATACATTTTAGAATTTGACACATCCTCTCATAAGTGTTTAAAAAAGCTACAAGAGTGAAGATAGTCCAACATAAAATATCTGCTATTTTCAGCACTTTCTTTTTTTTCTTTAAATAAACTCAAGGAATATGTCAACTAAGAATTTGCCACTTTTCCATGCCTCAGGGATGGAAATAGCTACCTAAATAAAATGGATGAGACATTTACTGCATATTGACTCAGTGTTAACTTGTGATGTTAAAGAAAACAGATATGGCATTTCCTGTACTCTTAACAAAGCCCCATGTGGAAGGATCTTCATGATTTACTCATGAGGGCCTTTACAGTGTTTCAAGCAGATCACAAACATTTCACAGAGCAGGACATGTGTTTGTGTGTTTTGTATACATTTTAAAAATTATCATAGAGAGATGTGAGCTTTAGGTTGACTCAAATAGCGTTTCTGACCATGCACTATTTCTCAAATGTCAACAAAATCCCAGCAGTACAATTTTGATCTGTGTCTTTCTCTTTATGGAGTGAGGCTGGAAAAAAAAATCCAGTGAAGGACATTTGCTGATATTTCTCCATCTACTTTCATGGATATTAGAGGCCAAAATATTTTAGATCCATTGAGCTTGAGTTGTTTAAAAAGGGGATGTTTATTCATGTTATATTTATAGAAATCTGTGTGTAATTTACTTGCTGTGTTTTAACTTTCTTTGTTATCAAAAGAGGGTGGATCCTTATTGGGAAATAAGTGAACTTCCTAGAAAGGAAGTGATATAAAAAACGGATAGTGAATGAATGAGACTGGTAACATGGAAGTCAGAGGGTACGTGGAGGCACAGTGTCGATGGTGGGGTTGGAAGGGGATAATCTTCATGAGAACACCCAGGGTAGGTAGTAGCAGTTCCTCTCAATAATTGAAATGGCCTTCAGGATAAAGTTGCACCTGTTACAAGCCCTATGGGAGGCTGTACATATGGCTATAGATGTCCTATTCCAAACCACAATACTAAAAAGTTTTTTAAAAAAGTTTATTGAAGAAGTATGGTGCACATCATCTTTCATATTTCATCACACAATCAACAGTAAGATGTCTAATTGTGAATGAGAACAATTGTGGTATATTTGAATATATTTATTAATGAATTGGAGTTTGGACTATTTTTGGGTCGTGTAAATGTTCTGAGTCTCGCTTTCGGGTAATGCTGATGAGTAAGAAGCGAAGCCTTGAGAAATGTCAGCAGGGGCCTGAACTCAGGTGTGCTGACCTGGGGGCCCTCGTGCTTGCAAGGTAGGCGTGGAACCACTTGAGCTAAATCCCCGCCCCCTTTGACTATGTTTAGTTCGGAGGAACCCAGTCGAACTCAGTCACAAGTTTCTCACGAGAAGCATCAGTCCTGCGGGCAGCCCTGAAGGCATCGTGAGCACGCGTGACTGGGTTTCCGGTGGTAACAGGGACAACAGTTGGAGGGCTAGGTAATTATCTTTAAAACAACTAATTGTTTAATGTTCTTTTTGTTATTCGCAAGACAGTCGACTGAGCTTTTAGATGCTTTATTTTCGCATTGAGGTGTCATATCTACCAATCAATCAATTATAACAGTTCATTGAGCAGGAAAAATGAATGTCTTAGCTTGCTTGCATGCAACGTGGAGATACTTTTTTAAACTCTTCGAGCTGAAATATATAGTAAAATACCATTTCCCAAGTCACATCTAGCATGGTTTGCTCCTCAGATATGATTTAACGAAGCAATTATTTACAAAAACGCTTCTTTGCCACTATCCACATGCCCCTCTCACCCGCAGCGCCAGCGTCTCTGGGTGTTTGTTAGCAAGAGGAGGGTCTGCAGGCCTCCGGATCTTCTCATTCAGCATCTGCGGGGTAACGAGGTCCGGGGTGACTCGCACACATACTTCAGTCTGAGAAGCCCTCCCATAAGGCAGTTCGGGTTCAGTGGCGGATTAAAAACATACCGGGAGCTTCTCTTTGGCATGAACACCTGCAGATGCAAATGAGTTCTAGAAAGTAGGACAGCTTTTATAGAGTGGAATATTTCTATAGGAAACTTGGTGTGGGAATGTGATGAGAGGAAGGAATAAATATGGTACAGAAAGAAAATAAAAGAGCATGTATAAAGGGGGGAGGAGGGGGGAGTGGGTAGGGATATGGGTAAAAATGAGAATTAACTTGTGGCATATACTGGTACAAATTTCCCAATGTTATATGTGATTTTGAGATGTATATAAATTGTACCAATAAAGAATTCAATTTTTAAAAAAACCCTACAGAGAAAAAAAAAAAACATACCGGGAAGGTCTTCGCTCTGTCCGAGCTTGCTCCTAACCGCGGAGCTGCAAGCCACGGACTGGTAATTAACCCGGGGCGGCCGGAGTCCTGTGCCGAGCCGGGGCACCCACACAGGCTCTGAGTGTTGGGAGAAAGGCGCAATCAGAGCCAGTTAGGTCCACCCGCGAAGATTTCAAACTCTGCTGCCTTCTGGTGCTTCGAATTAACTTCCAGTCTCCGCCGGAGACCTCTGCACCCCTAGATGGCAGTGTGGAATAGTGAAAAGCGCGCCCCACCCCCTCCGCGGCGGCTCTTAACAGCCCTGTGACCTTGGGAGAATAATAATGCCCCGCACCCCAGGTTTTGGAGGAGTAGGAAAGACTCGTAGGCTTGTTATGAGGATTAAAGGCAAAGCGAACCCAATGCCTAACTCATAGTACGTACCGAGGCCCCCTCCCCGCCGTGTCTAATTCACAGTTCCAGTGAAGGGAGCTGTACAGTTTATGGCCCTCAAAGGGCGCTCCGGTCTGATGGAGGCAGATGCAACCTCCAGTGGCCTCCCCAGCTGCGGGCTGGCTCGAGGTCTCCATTTCCACGCAGGTGACCCTGCAAGGAGCTTCCCTACTGCGCGCTCTGGAAGGGAGGGAAGATTCTCACCCAGGCTCACAGTGGCCCACAGGCAGTGCGAGGGCCGCACCTCAATTTCTCACGAGGCAGACAATGCAAGCTCGAACGCAAGCCCTCATGCTTGCAAGGTAGCCGTGGAACCACTTGAGCTAAATCCCCGGCTCCTTCGACTATGTTTAGTTCAGAGTAACCCAGGTGAACGCAGTCCCAGGTTTCTCACGAGAAGCACCAGTCCTGCTGGCGGCGCTGAAGACATCATGGCCACACATGACTGGATTTCCGGTGGTAACAGGGACAACAGTTGGAGGGGTAGTTAGTTATCTTTAATATAAAACAGTTGACTAATTAATTGGTTCATGTTAGAGGCCTGTGGTGGGAGAGGGTCCGAGGCACGGTCTGTGACCCCAGTGCACAGTAGACTCTCCCGCGGCTGTGTGAAATCGGCTGTGCGTACGTCCACCCTGAGCAGCCAATAGACCCTCTGGGTCGGACAGGTATTAAGGAAAGCACCCCCAGGTGATTTCATGTGTACCTAAGTTTAAGAGGCACGGTAAAGGGGCATTGCCATCCTAGTGGCGCTGTGAACCATCCATGACCTGCGCAGTGCCCAAGTGCAAGTCAGGAAGACCTTTTGTGACACAGGCCGCAGTGCCTTGTCAATAAACTTTCGTGATTCTTGTCTCTGAGAAAAGTGCAGTTGGTTTCAGGGTGTGATACTTGGGGGTGGGGACCCAAATACAGTATAAGCTGAGTTTTGTGTGTCTGGATGTCATATTCTTTATTTCTCTCATTTTGAGATCTTTGGAAATGCCGGTCTTATTCTGTGCACTTCATAATGTTTAGAGTACTCTGCAATATAACATTTGTTTGCTTAGAAATGTGGTTATATTTCTAGTTCTCTTTGTCTTTTTGCAGTAGAGAAATCACTTATCCTCCATCTTTGTTGTGGGAGAGATCATTTTGTCAATATTTGTATGTTTCTTAGTGTTAGCAAATCTTGGTTTAATAACCAAACTTAATCCATAAAACACTTAGGAGCCATCAAATGCAACCCCTATTGAGTAAAGCATTTTATTGGGTGTCAGTGTGGCTCAAAGACCATTTTATACCTGAAGTCTGGGAAGCAGGACAGACGTTTGATTTCTGCTACTGATTGAGCGTGGTGAGAGGAGCTTCCAGCCAGGAAGCAACTATGCTTCTCAAAAGTGTAACTTCCTGTTGCATAAGCAGCAAGTTCACAGAAAGCTCTGGTACATTCGTCTAGGAAACAGGGTCAGAGTGTAACCAATATGTCTGGCTGGCTACGGTAGTAAAAGGTCTTCATCTTTATGAAAAATTGAAAATAAAAGTAGTAGGCTTTACAGTTTGTGTAGATGGTTGCAAGAGTTGGTGGCGTGTTTCTTATTAATTCCTTGTTTTTGTCAGGCATGAGCATGGGCAGGATCAGGGCTGGCGTAGGGAGTGTTATGAAGAGTCAAGAGGGTTTTACTTTTTAAAAACACCAGTAGAACTTTTGAAAACATCAGAGAAGTTGGGTGAAATAACCGAGGTACGTTTAGTGAATGAGACCCCAGATTGTAAACATATTACTCTTTTATAATTTCTTATATCATTCTTACATGTGCTCATGTAAATTATGTAAAATCCTGCATGTACTTGTTAAAATACTGTATATTTTACTTTGTAATGTGCTGTGAACAATAGCCTCTTTTATGTAGAAGCGTCCTCTGGGTCCATCGCTGTCAAGGCAAATGGCATGATCTCTGAGATCCCTTTTCCAAGGCGGAAATATTTTCAGTATCTATCCATATCTCACATCGATAGGCCTTTATATGATTTTTATATTTGACTTTTGTGAGTAATTCCACAGTCAATGTAAGAGTTCAGATACATTTCCAAGGTGGTCACTGAGTCTTTTTTGGGTGTATACCCAGAAGGAGCATTGTTTAGTCATATGGTGGCCCTAGTTTTAAAAGGTATCTGTTGAGAAATTATAGATGGATATTTATATAGTTTAATAGGACACTGTGATTTTTTAGTATACTATGCAATCACCAAATCAAAGTAACTCATCCATCATGCCAAACATATAATACTTTCCATGAGGAAAATATTCAAGATCTCTCCTCCCCAGCAGCATTGAAAGGTAGTCCTAGAAAATTAGTAGCTACCTTACCATACTGTGGCACAGATCTTAAAAATCCCTAAACTTATTCATCCTATCAGTGGTTTTTTACCCTCTAATGAATGTCTCCCCCTTCCCTACCCACCAGCCTTTGATGCCCACCATTTCCTTCTTTGCTTTTACGAGTCCAAGTGCCTTATTTTGTTTTAGAAATGTGCACAGGATTAAGTTCATTTGTTGGAAGGTGTTATTCAATTCTAATAAATGGCTGACTACATATTTCTGCAAGGATGCAGGAAAAAGAAGATAGTTTCATGTTAAAAAGTACCTAAGTCAATTTTTTTTTTGAGGTAGGGTCTCACTTTGTAGTTCCAGCTGGCCTTGAGCTCACTAGGTAGCCCAGGCAAGCCTCAAACTCAGCAATCCACCTGCCTCTGCCTCCTGAGTGCTGGGATTAAAGGTGTGAACCACCATGCCTGGCATTGTGGTGTGTGGTACTGATTGCTGGTGGGCATGAGTCACCATGCCCGCTATTATTGTATGTAGTTACCAGGATCAAACTCATGTCTTTGAACTTGCTAGGCAGGTGCTGGAACCACTTGAGCTAAATCTCTGGCCCCCTAAATCAATTTTTAATTACCAAACCAGCACTCTAAAGGAATTTTCAGGGATATCTTAGAAACAATGAAGTTAATAATAATAAAAAATCCAATAGAATGACTATGCTGGGCAGGGTGAATGGTTAAATAGAGGGGAAAGATAGGAAATCAGCAGCAGGAAAATAAGGCAATGTCAAGAGCAGGCCATTATTTTTCAGTAATAACTTTCAGTGTGAATGGTCTAAATACCTCAAACAACAGAATCCGATGGATAATGGATCAAGAAACAAAAACCCAATGTTATGCTCTGTGCAAGAAGCACATTTAATGTGAAAAGAAACTTACAGTCTAAAAATGAAAGGTTGGAAAACAATAAAAAAACTGATATTGCTTTTTTATTTGTTTTTGTTTTGAGGCTCACTGGTTGACTTTAGCAGGAAGCTTTGTTTCTGATATGGTGATCTCTTCAGCATCTACCCGGTGACGTCTTCTGGGGATAGCTGACTTCTGGTCTTTGCCTCTGTCCCATTTACTTAGGATGGGAGGTCGCATCATATTTTGCCCCATATGCAGTTCTCTAGACACGGTGCTGTGAATGACCCCCAAACAATCCAGACACTGGCGTCCTAAGAAATGATCAGTAATGTACCGACCTAATCACCGAAAAGAGATCTCCATTTATAGTGTGGATAATAAGGTAAACCAAATGCTGCCTACTAGAAACATTTTCTAAATGGAAAAATTTTACATTAACAATAGAAGTATTCAATAGCGATAGCACAAATATAACTATCTATCTAGATATTTATAAAGCATGGTAGCTATGCCAATAAACATAAACGGGTTGGAAACCAGAGAATTAAAAAAGAAAAATTTGGAAAGCCAATTAATGGAATATGAGGAAAACAATGAAAAATTAATAATGTTGGAGAACATTTGCATATCCATACAGTCTAAAGTACAGTTCAAGTTCAGTATTTTCTTGTTAACTTTCTCTCTGATTCACATCTCTTGTTAAAAGAGGAATATTTCAGTTCCATATTATTACTGTATTGTTACCTATCTCTTCCTTTATGTCCACTCATATCTACTTTATGTATTTATGTGCTCTGATGTTAAGTGTAGTTGCAATTACTAGGTCCTATTCTTGAGTTGATCCCTTTATTATTAAATAATGACTAAATTTTACCCTTAGAAATCTCTGCTCTTTTTTGCTTATTATTTGCTCAGGATGCCCTCCATACTTTCACTTTTAGCCTACATATGCTCTTAAAGCTGAAATGAGACTCTTGCAAGCAGTATACACTGAATCTTTTTTTTTTTTTTTTTTTTTTGTGACAGGGTCTCGCTTTGTAGTTCAGGCTGGCTCTGAGCTCACTATGTAGTCCAGGCAAGCCTCAAACTCAGCAATCCTCCTGTCTCTGCCTCCCAAGTGCTGGGATTACAGGCACTGTGGTATGTGGTGCTGATTGCTGGTTGATTGCTGGTGGGCATGAGTCTCCACACCCAGCATTGTATGTGGTTACT
>PVIC010026220.1:0-24637 GCA_004025085.1 Thryonomys swinderianus | reverse complement strand
TAGCATTGTTTCCTTTTTTTTTTTTTAACACTAATTTTATGCTTGGCATTTGCTGTAATGTACAGCAGTGTAGCAGTTTTGCAGGGAAGCTGGGCAGAGCCATGCAGATCATCAAGTCTGGAGGTTAGGTAGGAAATTTTTAAGAATTTCAAGATAAGACCCAAAATTAAACTCATCAGACTCTTCAAAACATGGTTAGAGGGGGCCGGAGGGTTAGTTCAGTGGTTCCAGCGCCTGCCTCTCAAGCGCAAGGTCCTGAGTTCGAGCCTCAGTAACCACCTACAATGCTGGGTGTGGAGACTCACGCCTACCAGCAATCAATACCCCATACCACAGTGCCGGGTGTGGTGGCTCACGCCTGTAATCCCAGCACTCAGGAGGCAGAGGCAGGAGGATTGCTGAGTTCGAGGCTTGCCTGGGCTACATAGTGAGCTCAGAGCCAGCCTGAACTACAAAGCAAGATCCTATCTCAAAAAACAAACAAACAAAAAAACGGTTTGATAGGATTGGTCCTTAGTGGAGTCACTTCCTTCCCTGTTTCCACCGTGGCTGAATGGCCACTGCTGTGTGTCCTGTTCTCATGCTGTCCACAGCCAGTCAGTATTCAGCCCACTTTGCTCTGGTCTCAGGCCCCTGTGTTTATTCATATATCTTTCCCCTGCTCAGTTGTTAGCTGTGAGCAAATCTGAGGTTCTTCACAGCTAATAACTCTGAGTTCCATTTATCAAGGTCTACGTGCCCTGGGCAGAAGTGCTTTAACTACATCATCTCTAATCCTTTCAGAAATGTTTTGTGGTAAATATTTTTACCTCCATCTTACAGGTAAGAAGATAAGAAATCAGTTAGAAAATGATTTTGTTAAGACTGCACAATTTATAAATGACAGACCGAAATCCTTGTGCCTTAAAAACTAGTACCCTTTCCATCCTCCACTTGTGCTTCGAGGACACATCTGTGTGTCTTGTTAATTTTTGTGTCATTTGTAGGGCCTTGTGCACAGCAGGCTGTCAGTACTTTCTGTTGTTTTCTTTGGGAATGGTAGTGTGTGACAGGAGAAGCACTGAGCTATGACACGCGTAAGAGAATTAGGGACCTTGACACCCGGCACCACTCTGCCCACGTGGCTGTGCTGTCGCCCTTCCACTTGTGAGCATCCTCGGACAGAGGCAGCTGCTGTATCTTGGGGCTTCCTGGACTCTGGGGCCTCCTGGTGGTAGCCATTCCCTGGCTCTGCCTGAAGGCCCCTCTTGCTGTTTCAGAGGCTCTGGGCTCGTTCCAGTTCCTCCAGTAGGTCCTCCACCCAAACCTGTCTCCACTCCTGTGCTGGGGCTGGGCTGGTGGTGTAGAAGAAACCTACTTTTCTCTTTTTCCTAAAGACTCAGCCAGAGCAGTTCCCCATTGGGCAGCCCTGAGCTCTTATCCCAGGGCCCCTCCTAGGTAGGAGGCAGGGCCAGCTGCTCACCTCTGTCCGGGAGGGTGGGTAGGACAGGTGGGCACAGAGCAAGGACAAAGTTTTCGGGTGATGCCAACGAAGCTACTCCACAGTCTTGCGAGGTTGGAGGGGCAGGAAGTGCGTGGCATCCTCCGTAAGGTCACTGAGAGCAGCCTTGCTTTCTTGTTCAGAGTCTCTGGTAGAAGCCTGCAGGAGGCTGGAAGGGCAGTTCTGGCTCACACTGAGGACTCGCAGAAAATAAACCTCATCGCCTTCTTGATTTCTACAGCAAAGCTCCCATGCTCACTTCATGGTGCTTAATAGAAATATTCTACCGGGAACCAATAACGTGGCCCCAGGAGAAGAAGCCACCACACTTTGCCCTGATCTCACTGTTGCCTTCCATTGCACGACTCGTAGGAGCTTCTGAGCTTGCCCAGGAAGCCCCTGCATTAGGCATGTCTGTGTGTAGCACCACTTCCTCTCACTTAGCTGAGTTCCTTTCCTACTGGCTTCTGACAAAGAATAAATTGGGAGGACCAACAGGGATGTTCTGCTGGGCCTCACTGTTGGGACACAGAGGCTGTGTTGGCAGATTTCATTTGGAAACTGTCACTTCTATCTCCAAAACATTCAGCGGGACAGATTTTTACATGACTAATGTGGAAAACTGATTGTCTGTGCCTCCTGGGCCATGGGGGAGCTCCCCTTTGGAATCACAGTGTAAGCGATGAGGTTTCGAGAACACTGTAAGCTGACTGGTGCTTCCACTTTCCAGATCTTATTCTCCAGAGCCCCTCTGGGGGAACCATTTGGGTCTCATGCTGGTTTGGGCATCTCTGCTCCTGCATTTTGTAGCAGCAAAAGAAGGGGAAAGAAAATCCTACAGGACTGACGTTTATTTGATCATGGAGGCTAATTGATCATTTGCTGAAAAGAATAAACGAAAGAGCCAGGGTCTCTATTTAGCTCATTCTCTGTGTGTGTTTGCATATATGCACATATGAGCACTTTTGTGTGTGAATGTGTTCTTTGTCAAGATATGTTAGAAAGTGAGATGCGAGCGCCACGCTAAAAAGAAAGACCAGAACATTTTATAGTCTTTCTCCTCTTCCCTCTCTTTTCCCTGAAGGTGCTGCCTCTCAGCTTAATGATGCCTTCTATTTACCCAATGGGTCGAGAACCCATTGCACATGTCTATGGACTCTGTGGCCTCACTGTGTTTGTCTTTCAGCACATGACAGTGGTCAAAAGACAGATGGGATGATTGGGTTTCAGGAGTAAGAGGGAAGACAGAAACAGGCTAGTGTTTGAGATCACAGCTCCCATATACATCTGGACCCCGGAAAGAACCCTATCTTCTGCACTTGGTGCTTGGGTAGTGCCCAAACACAGGCAGACTTGTGCAGGCCTTTTGAAAAAAACCACTTCTCCAGAATATGTAGCTGTGCAGGGAGGATGAGGGAACGGTAGTAAAAGACTGCCTAACACTGTAGCCACCGGAGACTGCTGATGAAAATGTGCATAGCTGAAAGAGCAAATCGCTTTCGTTTTTCAGTGATTGCGCTGGATTTTGAAATTAAATCCAGTGGGGCGAATATACCTGCCTGAGTTCAGAGAGAGGTGGTGGGCTGCTGGGCTTGTGAGTTGCAGACATCTATTTTTCAAGCTCTGGAGCTCTGCGCCTGCCTGGCTGGTGCCTCCATGTGACAGTCTCAGGGCTGGTGTTCTCTTTTTAGCACCCTCTGTGTGTAGACACAGGGGGAGCAGTGTGTACCTTGGGGGTGGGTAAGTAGGCCAAGGCACAGGCAGGAAGCCCCAGCACCCATTTTTGTGTTTCTGCAAGTCGGGAGATGTTGACCCTATTCTCAGGCTAAGCTTTGGGGAGATTTAAAGTATTCAGTCAAGTCCAGCTTTCAGAAAACCTTCCAGAGTTCTAATTTTTTTAATTGAATTCTTTATTGGTACAATTTATATACATCTCAAAATCACATATAACATTGGGAAATTTGTACCAGTATATGCCACAAGTTAATTCTCATTTTTGCCCATATCCCTACCCACTCCCCCCTCCTCCCCCCTTTATACATGCTCTTTTATTTTCTTTCTCCAGAGTTCTAATTTGATGAGAGTTCACTTGGTCCTAAAAGGACAAAGGTATAGCCGTCTCCTTTTTAATAAAGCCTGGATTCTAAAGTTAGCTGCGAGCACGAAAATTGTATGCAGTGAAAATCAGGCCTGATAGTCCCTTAACTTACCAGCTAAGCCTGTTGCAAGTTGCTTAGGCTCACGTGGCTGGAAAGCAGAGCCTCCGGCGGGACTGCCCTCCTGTCGCCCCTCCTCTGGGGCTCCTCCCCGGGCCTGTGCTCTCCGGGAGTCAGGGCAGTGTGGGCAGAATGGAGACCCTGCGCGTGAGCCCCTGTAGCCAGCTGGCTGGACTTGAATTTGCTTAAGTTAAATCATGTAGGATGCAGTTTCCGTGCACTAATGGGTGGCCCCGAAGCATGGATTTGGGAGACAGGGGAGAGAAGATAGTGAGGGGGGCGGTGGTGGGGAGGAGAGAGATGGAAAAAGACTAACAGCACCATGGCCCAGTTCTGTGAGTAAAGAAGCCATAGAAACCGACCCGACAGCCAGGCTGCGTGCAGATGAGCTGGCGGCGGGCAGAACCCAGGGATTAATATCCCTGCCTAACTTCAAGGACTCTCTGGCTCCACTGTGACATCTTCGTGGGTCTGTGGCTTCTTCTGCTAACACGACTGAAAGCACACCAGGCACTGACTAAACGCACTTTACATGTGTCAGTGCTCTCGGTGCTCACAATCACTCTGGAGACAAAACTTCATCGCCCCATATCATGGATGCACAAGCAAAGTCTTTGAAGCCACTCACAGCTTGGTCCCCGCAGGAGCCTAAGGTGAAGACGTGGAGAGTGCGTGGGCCTCTCTCATGGTGTCCCGCGGGGACATCACCACCTGCACTCCCGGAGGGGGAGCTTGGCGATGCACGGCCTCGCTCTGCCCGCCCCGGGCCCTCCAGGGCTCTGCGCCCTGCTGCACGCCCGCCCGCCTGCCTCCTCCACTCCGGCACCCTGCCGCTCTGTCCCGGGCGCCCGCAGCCGGCCCAGCCTCCGCTGCACACGCCTCGCCCGTCCGCAGCCCTCGCTCCCGCGGGCTCACCCGCGAGGCCATGTCCTTTGGACTGCGGCCACGGTTCTCAGCGCCCTGCCGGGCCCTGCAGTACGCGGTGACTGTTTGCTGCCGGGACGCTGAGGAAGGAAAGCGCGCGCAGTGTATCGTTTCCCATCCAGTTTCTAAAGTCCAGGCGCCTCCCACTTAACATCGGCAATCCACTCCTGAAGTCAGATGTTCTGCACGAAAATGGTAACTGGAGCCCATTTCTTATTACTTTAAATGAGAAAAAATTACAATGTGTTACACATCAACCCCAAATCCCTAACCAATTTCCTAAAACATAGCCGGAGTGTAGTAAAATAGCGCCACGTACCTGAAAAGACTCCCGTACTAGGATGTAAAATGCCTAAAATACCGCTTCCCGACGCCCAGCTCTTTCTGCCGCAGCTGACAAATGACCGCCTTGAGTACAGTAAAACCCTCTCATCCCGCGTCATGGCTTTCCTCCCTGGCTTTACTTGCTTCTCCATGTTTTTCTCAACACTCTCTCAGATTCAGAGGGACTTACTATACAACAGTACACAAAAATCAGTGCACGTTATCCTGGAGCTCTGGAAATGTATTCAGGACAAGCACACGACAGCCGGAGAAGGGCTCACACGGAACTTGCAAGGCTCCCAGTTGAATTCAGAATAACAATTTAAGTCTCCACCCATACCTTGTTAAAAATGATAGACAAATATGGTGATTATAAATGTAATTGACTTTTTTTTTCCTGAAAATTCATTCATCACCTGAAAAATATGCTGTTTTAGCCAGCCCCTTCTTTTCTCACTTCTTTCTTTCCTTCAAAATAGTTGAGTCCATGAAATTTGTATGTGACCAAAGGGTCAGAATCTGCCATCATAACATATATATTCCTTTGAATAGAAGGGACTGGAGAGTCAGCAGATGCAAGAAGACCTTTTGTCTGCACTCTGTTATCTGCTTAAAGGTGGAATCTTCTAGAAAGATTTCACAGTCACAAATCCCCCTGAAAAGGAACTTCTTATACTGGGGGAAAGAGTAACTCCTGTCAATAGACTTGAGAAGCTGGGACCAGATACATAATAAAGCTCACTAAAATTCACCTTATTAACTGGGTTGACACAGAAGATTATGGAGGTCGAGGGCCTCCGACTCCACATGCTGGACACCCAGCACAGCTGGTAGTGTAATTCCAGTCCAAAGGCTCAAGAACGAGGAGAGCTGATGTTGAAAGTGTTATGCTGGAGGCTTGAGGCCTGGGGCAGCTGGTGGGGTCAGAGAGTGAAAATTTTTTCTTCTGCCTTTTTTCTATTAAGACCCTCAACTGATTGTATAGTGACCTGCTTTTCTTGGCTGTCTGATTTGCTGTGATTTGATGTTCCCACCAAAACTGGTCCTGAATTTAGTTCCTGTTGCTAGATTTTCAAACTTTAAAAAGGTCTACATATACCTAAGCAGGATTGATGTTTTTATGCTTGATAATGTGGACATGATACACCTGTCAGTCCTTTGACACCCCCAAGACCACACCTAGCTCTGAAACCATGGCCTTGGAGTAAGTTTGATCCCTGTTGAGAACCTGCCTGATGGCCCTGGGTTCCTGGTCATGCCTGCAACTTGCTGGTGTATGGACATACCCAAAGCTCTTGACTTATTAAATGAAGATACTAAATCTTTTGTTAAAAAAACCAAATAACGGGCCGGAGGGTTAGCTCAGTGGTTCCGGTGCCTGCCTCGCAAGCACAAAGTCCTGAGTTTGATCCCGGGTAACCACATATAATGCTGGGCGTGGAGACACGCCCACCAACAATCAACACCAAATACCACAGTGCCGGGCGTGGTGGCTCACGCCTGTAATCCCAGCACTCGGGAGGCAGAGACAGGAGGATTGCTGAGTTCGCGGCGGTTTGCCTGGGCACCATAGTGAGCTCAGGGCCAGGCTGAACTACAAAGCGAGACCCTGTCTCAAAAAGCAAAAAAAAAAAAAAAAAAAACAAAACAAAACCAAATAACTAACAAGAACAGGCACACATAATAGGTTCTCTTTTTTGTTCACACGATAACTGAACCCCTGAATTTAATTGGGGAAAGAACTGAGATTACATTTCTCAGCTTTTCTTACAGATGTGGTGTGACCATGTGAGTAGTTCCCACCAGGGGAATGTGAATAGAAGTGATACATGTCACTTCTGCACTGTTGATAGAATAGTCCTCCATTATCCAGGATGTATGTCCCAAGACTCCTAGTGTTTGCCTGAAAGTATGGATGGCAACAAACCCTATATACACTAGCTTTTTCCTATACATAGAAGCCTATGCAAGATAAAGTTTAATTCATAAAGTAGGTACACTAAGAAATGAACAGATACAACTAATAATAAAACAGAAGAATTATAATGCTATAATAAAAGTTATGTGAATGTCTCTTAAAACAGTGTTTTATACTCACGCTCCCTCTTGTCATGATATGAGGTAGTACAAGGCCTACAAGGTTTGATAACCAAGAAATGGCTACTAATGGGAGGGTAGCATATGCAGCATGGATACCCTGGGCAGAGGGCCAGGACTAAGCAAAAGGGAGTAAGATTCCATCATGCTGCTAAGAATGGCATACAAGTTAAAACTTTTGCATCACTTATTTTTTGGATTTTCATTTAATATTTGGGGACCATGATCAATCCTGTGGGTAACTGAACTCACAGAAGATGCATTTATGGATATGGGAAGTGGTGCTCCTAAATCATGTGGGATTAAAGAATAAAAATTAGGAATAAAGATCCTCATACAGCAATTTTATCCAATGGTCCCTATGCAAACTGCCAGGAACTCTACATTGTACAGTTCACATTTAGTGAAACCCAGAACACATTCAGCACAGTCCTTGGCATAAAGCCAGGCTCAGGGATGGATGAATGAGTGAACACATGAGCAAATGACTGGATTCTATTGAGAAATAGGTATTCATGCTGAATGGTGGTCATCTCTCATTATGGGGGATGGATAAATTATGGGATGCTCTTGTTTCAATTTTCAGTGGTCCCTAGCTGGCTAGTTCTATCACTTGTATCTCCTCATGGTCTATACATGATCCTTCTAGACAGGTTGTGGTAGCATCCTCTGTAATTCGTATGTCTAATGCGTTATGTCTGTCTGACCTTCTCAGAGTATGTCAGGGCTCATCAAGAAACAGGGTTGGAAAGAAATCATGCTCATTTTTGTAGAATTTGCCAATCTTTTTTTTTTTTTTTTTTGAGACAGGGTCTCGCTTTGTAGTTCAGGCTGGCTCTGAGCTCACTATGTAGCCCAGGCAAGTGTCGAACTCAGCAATCCTCCTGTCTCTGCCTCCCGAGTGCTGGGATTACAGGCATGAGCCACCACGCCCAGCACTGTGGTATGTGGTAGTGATTGCTGGTGGGCGTGAGTCACTATGCCCAGCATTGTATGTGGTTACCAGGGATCTAACTCAGGACCTTGAGCTTGCAAGGCAGGTGCTGGAACCACTGGGCTAAATCTCTGGCCCAGAATTTGCCAATCTTTTATACCATAGTCAATTTCTGTTTCAAAACTTAATTCCTCAGACTCAAGCATAGATGATCAAACAAAGGAACAGAAACTTATTTGTTGTATAGCAAGAGGTGAGTAGGGTGCCTTGGGGGAGACAGTCTTTTCTTTTCTTTTCTTTTTTTGCTTTTTGAGACAGGGTCTCGCATTGTAGTTCAGGCTGGCCCTGAGCTCACTATGGTGCCCAGGCAAGCCGCCGCGAACTCAGCAATCCTCCTGTCTCTGCCTCCCGAGTGCTGGGATTACAGGCGTGAGCCACCACGTCTGGCATTAGTCTTTTCTTACATAAGATAAAGAATTACAGCCTCATTTGAAGCCTCCCAGAACTCAGTGGACAAGAAAAGTTGGAGTTCACAGATGTTCACTTTCTTGCGGCTGGAATCAGCAGGACTGACCTTCATTTTCAGGGGTGTCGGGCCCAAGGGGACTCCGGTCCTGCGTAGTGGCTGTGGCCTTCTGGCAAGGGACATCAGCCCTAATGCTGGCAAACAGAAGCCTCCTGAGCAGCTTGGGTCATGCCTTAGCACTCTGTCCTCGGATTTCTATCTTTTTTATCTGGAAAAAAAATATATCACAAGGACATGGGACCTCACGGCATTGATTGTCTTGATAGTTTGTTGATTAAGTCCAGGAGATGCTGGCATCTGCAAATACATCTTATTAGGTGTGATCAGGCAAGTAAATTGTCCCTGCCCTCCAGCATGCTACAATAATTAACTCCAGTACTAACAACGAAAAGTTAATCACAGCAGGTGCAGAGCCAGACTCTTTGTCTGCGTGGAAAACCTCACTCCCAGCATGGCTCCAAGGTGTTAGCTTGCGACTCAGAACAGATTCTGTGAAAAAGTGCCTTTCCTTTCTGGGAAACTATTCTACATATTATTATTTTAATTTAATTAGGTTTTAAAAAGGTTAACCATGACATTTTAATAGCTCAAGCTCACATTAATATTCTGAGAACACTGTTTAGCCCAGTCACTTGCGATTCAAAGAGATGTTTTTCCAGAAAAGGGACTGGCTTTTAGGACAATTACTAAAAAAGACCTTTCTTTTGATTAAGATGGGTATCTTGCTAGGAAAGAAGTTTGTTGAAATAAGATACATATAGGACACTGAGAAGTGTTAAACTGTTGCTGGGTACAATGTCTCTAGGAGAAAAGGGGCAGAGCTGTGTGTTTATGGAGAGTACCGGAGGGTGAGTAATGTCCTTTAGCAATGAGCACATCAGTGGACTGTGCTTGCGATGTGCTGTGTGTTGTCAACCTAATGTTTTATTTATCTGCCCGAGAGCTGCTATCTTCATTAGGGAGTTTAGGGAACAAAGCAAGGTGATATTTACAAGCCTGGCGAACTAATAAGCTCAGCTCATGTTTCTCCTTTTGCTCTCATGGCTGATCATTTTTTTGTTTTGTTTTGTTTTCTTGTTTTGTTTAAAATAGTTGTTCAATATGCTAATAGATCCTATGGAAAGAGTCAGTCCTAATATCCTGTAGAAGGAGGCAGCAAGGACTAATTCAATCCCAGGAACATGTGGCTGCTGTGGGCTGAATGTTGTGCTGGTTCTGAGGGAGGGGACACAGGTACTGAAGCCACTGACTGATGAGGAGCCCCCGTGACGGTCAGCAGGAGCTGCACTGATGGTGGAATTACAGTGCGTCCAACCACCGGTGCTGTTCTTGCCCCAGGAAGCACCAGGATGAGTAATGAGTTCAGCCTGGTGAGATGGGAGATAGGTGTACAAAGTAGAAAGGTGCTGAGCTTGACAGCTAGAAAGATTCTGCCAGACGGGAAGTCCTGTGAGCCAGACTAATGGTTGAACCAGCTGTTCCTGAGGTGTGGTCTCCACCTTTGACGGGATCTGGAACTTATTAAGAGTACACTTTGTCGGGCCCCACACTGGATGTGCTGAGTCAGAAAGTCAGTAAGAGGCGGCCAAAAATGTTGGGTGTGTGTGCATCGCCAGCACACTGTTTTAGCCAGCTTTCCAGGTGCTTGTGGTATTCACCAAAGTCCAGAGCATGTGTATTCCTGGTCCATCTCATGAACTGAGAGATCTTGGAGTTGAGCAGAGCTTTGAGACTGATGAGGTGTACACGGATAGAGCGTGAGGCCAGGAAGCGGGAAAGACCAACTATACTCAGTTTTGAAAGAAAGACAGGTAGGACACTCATGGTTGTTTTAGCTATCTTTATTTGTGAATGGTTGTCTAAGAATGACTGAGCTGGTGCCAGGTTAACAGGAATCGGCTCAAACAAAATACAAGGACATTTATTAAGAAGATGCTATGATATTTACTTTTTTTTTGAGACAGGGTCTCGCTTTGTAGTTCAGACTGGCCCTCAGCTCACTAAGTAGCTCAGGCAAGCCTTGAACTCAGCAATCCTCCTGCTTCTGCCTCCTGAGTGCTGGGATTACAGGTGTGAGCCACCACGCCCCACACTATGGTATGTGGTATTGATTGCTGGTGGGTGTGAGTCACCACGCCCAGCATTGTATGTGGTTACCGAGATCAAACTCAGGACCTTGCGCTTGCGAGGCAGGAGCTGGGACCACTGAGTTAAATCTCCGGCCCCTATGATATCTACTTTTATTCAACAGAGGATTTTGACCAGCAGTGTTCAGGAAAGTAGTTTATTCCCTACTTCTTTCTCTAGCTTATGTTATTTCCTTAGGTAACATGCCTGGATGAAACATTTCTGTTCTGGAGACTGTGAACAATTTCACGGCTCTTGATGGGTTTGGCCGAAAGCTTGTCACAGTGCACAAAGCCGTCAGTGTTGAACATAAACATGAAATTTACTGCATTCTGATCAATGTCAATTTTATTATTTCTAACTTGATAGGGGGAAACGACACATTATTATTGTTTATACTTGCTTATTAATGAAGTCAAATATTTAAAGTTACTTTAACTTACCAGTTGTGTATCTTATTTGAAAAAAAATTTTTTTTGGCCTTTTTTAAGTCTCTGGGTATTCAAGGAATCCTAGCAAAATAATGAGGAAATTATAATGGTGCTGGTGGCTACAGAGGGCATATGCTTAGCGAGGGGAACATGCTCAATACTCTTCCACAAGTGGCTGAGAGTGCAGGGGGCAAAACAACCAGGGGCCGAGGCTGGCACTCCTGCCACTTACGGACCTCGTGATGTGGGGTAACTTTCTGTGCTCCTCTGACCCTCATTTTCCTCTTCTAGAAGGTGGGAAAGATCTGTCCTACATACAGGACAAGTCAGAGATAGAACTGGTTGAGCACTTGATTCGGATTTACTCTACGGTTGATAAAGTAGTCTCCAGTTACCCCAGGTGAGGACACAGGCAGAAAGACCAGCTTTTTCGCTCTTCACACAATGGGATTCAATGTGCAGGCACCAATTCAGGAAAGACAGGAGCTGTATTTGGGTGGTATTCTCTTATTCCCACTGGCAGGTGATGGGCTTCACAAGTACATGGAGGGACCTGACATTTCGTTCTTCCTGGGTGAATACTTTCTCCCCTTTCTTCTTTCCTTCTATGCTCCATTATGTAATGTGCCATGCCCTGACGTAAATAGTGAGTAAAATCTGACCCAATCCCGGTTCCATGGAGCTGTATGTTTATACAGAAGGACACACTGCCCCCACATCCTTACGTTCAGCATGGGTCTTACATTGGCTGAACTGTGCTTCACGGTTTATAAGACATGTTTAAGCAATGCACGCATTTGATTCCGCCAGTGAAGTTGTGAGAGTGGTAAGAGCCACTGTGGTTGGAGTCACAAATGCTGGGTTACTTGAGGAAGGCCCAAGGCAGGGTAGGCCTCGGCAGGCCACTGGGCCAGTTTCCAGCCTCCTTCAGCATGATACACCTCACCAGGCCTTGCCCTTCTTATATTTACAATAGGTTAACAGAGATCTACTTTGATGAGGAGATGGGAGGGATGGGATTCCCCTACAGAATCTTAACTCACCTTAAAGCTGGGTTGGGTTTTGTTGTGTGAAATGCAGCTCCAAACGTAATTAAAGAAAGCCTGGCAGCCAGAAATCAAAAAGGGAAAAGGAAAAGGAGTACAGTGAGGAAAGTCCCTGCTGACCTGAAGAGTCAGGCAGCAGATCCTCCGGGGTTAGACAGCTGCTGAGGGAAGGGTGGAGGCGCCACAGCGGCTCACCCTGCTCTGACAGGAAAGGTCCCTGCCACTCAGCGGAATTACTGGAGATGGTGCTGAGGGATAAAAGGAGATAAGTGAGCTAGATAGAAAAGCTTGCAGAAAATTGAACAAAACCAGGAGAAGATGAGATGGGCTAAAAAAAAAAAAGCAGCTCAGGGCACCTGGGTAGGAGAAGAAGCCCGTTTCCTCGGCCTGTCTTCACCGAGAGGGAGAGGAGTCCAGTATGCAGCACAGGTGGGTTGCTGGGCAGGGGAGCCCGGTCCCTGCCTCCTCTGATGCTCTCTTTTGTGGGACTGTGACCTCAGAGCACAGCTGTCATGCCTAGCTTTTAACTCAGCACGTGGTATGGTGCCCTGGGCAGGCCCTGTGGGATCCCGCAAGGTGGAGCTGCTAAATTTCTGTTTGGTTGGTTCAAGTTTTTAAGCCATGGAGATATTTTCAACAGAAAAAAAAAAACCCCAAATACTATCACCTACCAAAGATCCCTGATTTGGGTTAGGAAAGGAGCTTGGAACTGTACCTGGAAATTATTCTGCCCCGTGAATCAGAAGGTGAAACATAGAAGCAAGCCGTTGCCTCTGACCCGGCCTGAAGTGATGTTTGCGCAGCTCAGCTTTCTGCCTTGCTTTCTCTTCTGCCTTATCTTGGGGAAGAACGGCCCGACTGTGGATTTCTGGGTTGTGTACGGGCTTCTCATCCTGCTTTCTGCTAGTCAGAAATAGCCAGCTCTCTGGCTTCCCTGTCTGCCATCTAAAGTAGGAGAAAAGAATAGTTTCTTTTCTTTTCTCTCCTCTTTGCTCTTCCGCCTCTGCCTTCTCCAGCCTCACCCACACCCTTGGGCTGGTACGGCAGGAGAGGTGTGTAACCCGCAGTGGCAGCCTTGCCGCTAATGTCTCTAGCTCTCGGGGCCGGCTTCCTCTTGGCACTTCTGACCCCATCCCCTACTGGAGAGGCCCAGCATTCCTTCACATCTGCAAACATTTATGGATCACTTCTTTGAGCTCTAGCTCCAAATTAGGGCTTGTGGGAAGTGGTTGAATTCGCCCTGCACTTCCTCCCAGACACACTATTCTTTTCCGCCATCTTTT
This sequence comes from Thryonomys swinderianus, assembly GCA_004025085.1. Lineage (NCBI taxonomy): Eukaryota > Metazoa > Chordata > Mammalia > Rodentia > Thryonomyidae > Thryonomys > Thryonomys swinderianus. The sequence continues at coordinate 11,249 of PVIC010026220.1, read as the reverse complement.
CCTGGCACGGACCCAGCCCCGCTACTGCAGCACCTCCACGCACCCACACGCACAAGGCCGTGACCTGTGGTTACAGTTTACTGGAAGACGCGGGGATACGTCACCATATCACACAACAGATACTTTGCATATAACCAGAAAAAATCAGCTGCTGGCTGTCTTTGTTACTGGCACGCCCGTGTTTTCGTGGGCTCTGCGTACCGACACCTGTGACTTTGGTCTTCCACCCTCTTGCTCCTGCCTCACGTCCCCCTTTTCCTCCCTCCCGGTCGCTTCACCCTCCCTTGCAGATGGCCCGTGCACACTGACTGCCGGAGGAAGTAGGGGAGGAGAGCCCCTCTTACTCTGGAATTCACCAGCTATGGGGCACATGTGAGAAAAATAATTTTTAGCAGGAGGGATAAGAACCAGGGCTGAGAGGGATGAGGGAGATTACTCGTTCGGGAAACTATTCTAAACCAGCTGGAATTCGTTAGTTGCTGCTCTCTGTTCTCAGCCTCATCCGACTAGCTCTTGTATCTAAATGTAGCAGTGGCCAAAAGGGAGCCTGGACTTTCTTTCTATTTTCTTTCTCTCTCTTTCTTTCCTTTGTCTCTCTCCTCTTTCCTTCCTTCCTTCCTTTCTTTCTTTCTTTCTTTCTTTCTTTCTCTCCTCCTTCCTTCCTCCTTTCTTCCTTCCCTCTCTCCCTTCTTTCTTTCTTTCTTTCTTTCTTTCTTTCTTTCTTTCTTTCTTTCTTTCTTTCTTTCTTTCTTTCTTTCTTTCTTTCTTTCTCTCTCTCTCTCTCTCTCTCTCTCTCTCTTTCTTTCTTTCTTTCTTTCTTTCTTTCTTTCTTTCTTTCTTTCTTTCTTTCTTTCTTTCTTTTCTTCTCCTTCTGTCTCTATCTCTTTATCTTTCGTTTTTCTTCCATCCATCTTTTATTTCCTTTCTTCCTCTTGCTAAATTACTAAGTCACCCAGGCTGGGTTCAAATTTGAGATTTGTTTGCATCCACCTGCCAGAGTTCTGGGATGTGTGCCACCACGCCTAGCTGGCCATCTAGATTTTCAGTGTTGTAGCACTGTTTTTTTTTTTGAGACAGGGTCTCACTTTGTAGTTCAGGCTGGCTCTGAGCTCACTATGGAGCCCAGGCAAGCCTCGAACTCAGCAATCCTCCTGTCACTGCCTCCTGAGTGCTGGGATTACAGGCATGTGCCACCGTGCCCGGCACTGTGGTATGTAGTATGTGGCATTGATTGCTGGTGGGCGTGATTCTCCATGCCCAGCATTGTATGTGGTTACCGGGGATCGAACTCAGGACCTTACACTTGTGAGGCAGGCGCTGGAACCACTGAGCTAATCCTCTGGCCCCAGTTTTTTTTTTTTTTAAAGACAGGGTCTTGCTTTGTAGTTCAGGGTGGCCCTGAGTTCACCATGTAGCACAGGGTACCCTTGTACTCACAGCAATCCCCCCGCATCTTCCTCCCAAGTGCTGGGATTACAAGTGTGAGCCACCATGCCTGGCATTGTGGTATGTGGTTACCGGGGATTGAATTTGGGACTTTGCACTTATGAGGCAGATGCTGGAACCACTGAGCTAAATTCCTGGCCCCAACACCTTCAAATTTTACTGTTGGCCTTTGTTTTCCTTTATTTTGTGATAGCTATAACTTAACAACCATATTTATTGAGAACCTAAGGATAGCTCTGAACTAGGGATAATAGAATATGTAAATATGATTAAGACATGCTCCTGACCATCAAGGAACTCTTGAGCTAGTAGAAAATAAACATAAAGTTGTGCCATGTCTTTTAAATCACCTTTGAAAGCATTATCTCGCAATACCTGTGAAGTAGGGAAGGCAAATAATGATCTAACTTAAAGAATGACAAAACAGGAACTCAAGTGATTAAGTTACCTTAGTGACTATATTATATTTCATTCTAATGTAGCTCAGCCACTCAGGTAACTAATATAGACCCCCATAGTAAGAGATGGATTCAGACCTAGCAAGGAGGGTTTTTGACTCCTCATACTGTTACTACCCTAGTGCCCACACTGGGTACATCATATTGCTAGAAAGATTATTCTGAAAATTATTGGATTGGCTCCATATATAGAAGAAACTCACTCCCACTTGGCATAAACATAGGGAGTCACTTTCTTCTTTATCTTTTCTTTTAAAGTCCAGTGTCCAGATGCAAGAGTCTTAGTAAGTCATATCAGAATTTTCAGAATTCCATTCCAAAGGATATTTAGGTTTTTAAGGTAGTTAGATGTGAGTTCTAGTTTTATTAAGGTTGTTATCCTATTCAAGGGTAGATTTTGTATATGTGCTGCCGAAGCGAGGACTCAAGGGTAGATTTTGGACCACATATTACTCATGAGAAAATGTTGGCACCCTGTAGTTTAGAAATGCGTACTAAAAGCACATAATAAGGCAAATTATATAATAAAGCTTATTTTAACAAAATCCATAATTTTTTTAAAGCTTGTATTGACTTCTCCTGGTCTGAGAAAACCCAGGGAAGAAGATGAAAATCACAAATATGCAAAGTTTGGGAGGTGGTCCAGTCCTAGGAAATAGAGGTAAAGCAGATACTGAATTGTTTTTCCACACTTCTGGGGTCAGATTTATATGATGCAGCTCTGTTTGCTTTATAGGAGGCTTTGCATGATCCAGAATAACAACAGACCATCCTGAAATGTGTGTGGACTTCTCTAGCCAAAGCCACAGAGCAAGAAAGGGAGATTTTTGTGGCATTATTGAGCTCCTGAACAAATAGCACCCAAAGATAGCCCCTAGTGCTGGGTTGTCCAAACCATAAAGAAGAATGAAATCCCATCATTTCCAGAAACAAGGATGGAACTAGGAGTCATAGATTAAGTGAAGTAAGCCAGACAATAAAAGATAATACCGGGCTGGAGGGTTAGCTCAGCGGTTCCGGCGCCTGCCTCGCAAACGCAAGGTCCTGAGTTCGATCCCTGGTAACCACATAGAGTGTTGGGCTTGGAGACTCAAGCCCACCAGCAATCAATACCACATACCACAGTGCCAGGCGTGGTGGCTCACGCCTGTAATCCCAGCACTTGGGAGACAGAGACAGGAGGATTGCTGAGTTCGCGGTGGCTTGCCTGGGCTACATAGTGAGCTCAGAGCCAGGCTGAACTACAAAGCGAGACCCTGTCTTGGAAAAAAAAAAAAAAAAGATAACACCACGTGTTCTTATATGATTGTCCACATGAATGCAGAAAGGTTCCTACTAAAGACGAGGCATGGTGTGGTGGGTAGAGGGAGCCTGATTTTTGTTCAGTACAAGCTCTACGTGTGCTGAAATACCACACCAAAACCCATTAATGTGTGCAAACTATGTGTGTTTATCTAAATAATTTAAAAATATCTTACATGTCACAAAAGAAATTAAAATTTTAGAGAAAAGTTTAGATTTTTTTTTTTTTTTGAGACAGGGTCTCGCTTTGTAGCTCAGGCTGGCCCTCAGCTCACTATTTAGCCCAGGCAAGCCTCGAACTCAGCAATCCTCCTGCTTCTGCCTCCCAAATGCTGGGATTACAGGTGTGAGCCACCACACCCGGCACTGTGGTATGTGGTATTGATTGCTGGTGGATGTGAGTCACCATGCCCAGCATTGTATGTGGTTACTGGGACCTTGCACTTGTGAGGCAGGCACCAGAAACACTGAGCTAAATCTCCGGCCCCTAGATGAATGTATTTTTTAACCTTAAGAGAGGAAAAGATTTCTTAGGGGAGCAAAGCAGAGCATGGGCTATACACAAAAGTGTTGATAAATTTGAATATATTGAAATTAAGAATGTTTTCATCAAGAGTCTCAATTTATGCATTTTTAAAAATGAAAATATAATGCCCACCTTGTAGAAGTTTAATGAGGTGAAATAAAGTCACAGATTCTAGCACTTAGAAAATAATTAACATTAACTGGTTATTCTCAAAAAATAATGTTATTATTTGTCAAAAATACTGAGTGATATAACAAGACATAGTTAAGACAGGCAAGTCACAGGAAGACAAGTATTTGTCTTATCATGTAATAATTTTGAGAGAAAGATGATAATGTGTGCTACATTAATGTGAGGGCTAGAGTCAGACAGTCAACATGTTTATTGAACATCTACATTATGCATCATGCTAGAGGCCGGTTAATTGTGTCAACTACCATGATGTTTTAGCCATAATCTTATTTATCTGTGACCAGAGCAGAGAAAGGAGCACCACTTATTTTGATAATCTGTACATAGCACCTATAGAAGAATTTTGGAGCCAGGCATGGAGACACATGCCTGTAATATCAGCACTCTGAGAAACTGAGGCAGGAGGATAGAAAGCTTGACCACAGCTTCCCTCAAAATTTATAAACAAAATAGAAAGGGCTTGGGTTCAATATTCAGTACTACAAAGGGGAAGAAAAACCCCCAAACACTCTGACGTGACTAGGGAGAGAAATCACAGAATTACTGAGGAGAGTACAAAGTAAAAGAGAAAATGTAGATAAATATTTACCGCTTAGGGTTTCTTGTTTTGCCCTGAAAATATTAGAAAATATTGGAACAGCACAAATCAACCTGATCCAATGCTAAGGAAGTGTGTCCAGGGTAACACTGACCTGGTGATGTTTCTGCTTCAGCCTCCTGAATTTCAGGAGGGATTTCAAGCATGTGCCACTTTGCCTGACTCCTTATAATGGTTATTGATTTGTGGGTGTCACGTCATTCTTGAATAAATCCAGATTAACCATGGTAAGTGATTATTTTGATGTGCTGTTGGATTCAAATTGCTAGTAATTTGTTGAGGATTTTTGCACATATGTTCGTTGAGGGCATTGATCTGGAGGGATCTTCTTTTTGTCAGGGTAGTGCTGGCTTCACAGAATGAATTTGGAAGGGTTCCTTTCCTCTCAATCCTTGGAGTAGTTGGAGAAAAACAGCATTAGTACTTTTTTCCTTTAAAATTGATTTTACTGGTATATTTCATGACAACGTTATGATCACAGTCCACACTGAGAATTTGTACCAGTACGTGACATGACTTAATTCTCATTTTTTCCCATTCCCCTGTCCTCCCTACAACTCCTTGCCCCCTGTATACATAAGATTTGCTTTCGGTTTTTTACAAATGTTTTCTTTCCCTTCTTTACTCACCCTACTCCCTCTTCCCTTTGAATATTTTCTTACTATTTTATAATACCTATTATACATTTTAGAACCCATTTACACATTTGATTTCTCATATCAGAGAAATGATACAGAATTTACACATCTGTGTCCTATTTATTTCACTTCTGAGTATGTCCTCAAGGTACATTCATTTGAGCATTAGTTCTTTAAAGGTTTGATAAAATTCAGAAAGCATTTGAGTCCTGGGCTTTTCTTTGTTGGGAGACTCCTTATGACAGCTTCAGTTTCATTATTTGTTATTAGGTTACCCAGGTATTTTTATTTTCTCCTGGTTCAGTTTTGATAGGATATATGTATTCCAATTCTTTGCTCCTTTGAGTTTTTAAACTTTATTTTAGTGTTCATTAATTTCTTTTCTTATCTTATTTTCTTCTATTTATTTTGAATTTGGTTTGTTCTTGTTTTTGTAGGTCTTTCAAATGAATCATTAGATTATTTATTTGAAATCTATTTATTTTTTGGTGTAGGTATGTATAGAAATAATTTTTTTTTTTTTTTTTTTTTTTTTTTTTTTTTTTTTTTTTTTTTTTTTTTTTTTTTTTTTTTTTTTTTTTTTTTTTTTTTTTTTTTTTTTTTTTTTTTTTTTTTTTTTTTTTTTTTTTTTTTTGTGTTTTTTTTTGAAATAATTTTTTTTTTTTTTTTTTTTTTTTTTTTTTGCGGTACCAGGGATTGAACTTGGGCCCTTGTGCTTCCAAAGTAGGTGCAGTACCACTTGAGCTAAATCCCTGGCCCTAGAAATAAATTTCTTGTTAGCACTGCTTTTGCTATAGCCTATATATTTTAGTATGTTGTATTTCCATCTTTATTTATTTTTTCTGAGATTTAGAATTTCTCTTTTGATTTCTCCAATGAACTCTTGTTTATCGGAAGTGTCTCATTCAGTCTCTTTGTATTTGAATGATTCCTAAGGTTTCTTTTGTTGTTGATTTCTAGTTTTATTCCATCGTGGTAAAAAAAGATACACTGTATGATTTCCATTTTTTTTAACTTAAGACTTGTCTTCTGGCACAACATATGGTCTATTCTAGAGACAGATCCATGTCTCAGGCAGGTGTGGTATAGATGGCAGTGAGCCCAGGCTGCTTATGGTGTGGCTGCTCCTACAAAGACAGTGGTGGCCCAGTGGGGCGATGGGGCTTTCCGCAGGCACTGTAGAGATGACGTTCCTGTGAGCCAGGTCTTGGGCCCTGGCAGCTTCAGCAGCGGCGAAAGCATCCAGCACCTTGCTTCAGAGCAAGCACTGGTGTGTCTGCTCACTGCATGCGGAGAGGTGTGGGGAGGGAGTAACATCCACACCGAGCCTGACAGCTGTGTGTGCTCAGATATGGTGTGAGGATGGGCAGAGGCAGAAGCCTCTCTGTTCCCGTCAACCCTTTTAATGTAGGATCCAGGCAGCAGTGGGGGCCATTGCAGTCATCCCCAGCTCTGTCAGCAACATGCACACAATTGGAGTTTAAGGGTAGGGAACACAAGGGAACCGTGTACGTCCCTGTCATCAGTGCTGGCGTTGGTGTGAGGCCACATGCTGCTGGCTGCATCCTGAGCCTCATAGAGCAGCCACTGTGATTGTCTTGCTCTTGAGAGTGGCCTCCATTCCTCTCCATGCCACAGTATTGGTCTGCTATAATTCAGGGTACTCAGTGGGCTTCAGTGCCTGGATCACAGTCACTCTGCTTGGCTAGATTGGGTTCCGGAGGCTGCACCCTCCTCTCCCAAGCCAGTGGAGGGCAAGATCTGTGGGGTCCCAGAAATGGGAAGATGATGTGTGAGCCTCATTCATCTGCAGTTGATTTTTACATATGGTATCATTTAGGAGATTTTCTTTTATCTTATTCCATATGGATAATTACTTTGTTTTCCAGCTCTATTTAGTTAACAGCTTCTCCTTTCCTTACTGATATGTCTTGCCAACTCAGACACAGATCACAGGCACACATATACATTCATATAATGAGATACCATGCAGCAGTTCACAGAAGATACTTCACATGCAATGGTGTGAATGAATCTTTGCCACATGTGAACAAATGAGAATGTGTCAATAGTCAAGGATTATCTGAAATGGATTCTGTCTGTCTGAGGTCCTATGGAGGAAAAAAAAACCCCAACACAGTGCTAAAAGAAGTAAATTGTTTTTCCAACCTTACTTATTTGGGGAAGGGGCAGAGCCTTGCCTAGGATGTCACTCAGTGGCACCACACCTGCCTGGTAAGTTCAAGATCCTGAGTTTGATTCCTAGCACCCTCACCAAAAAAAAAAAAAAGATTAAGGAGAGGGGAGAGCCTTAAAACCAGTTCTTCTAAATGCCAAGCTTTTTCATTAGTCTTTGAGCACAGTCTACTGCTAATATTTCTAGAAGAACATCATCCTTAGGCTATGGAGATACATCTGCTACTCCTGCTGGTAAACAGAACCCTACAAGAAGTTAGAGGCCCTGATCTTTTTCCTTTCTGGATCCTTGAGGTCTTTCATTTGTTAGGAATCCTCTTTGCTATGTATCTTTCTGGCTCCTTTTCATTAATAGGTACACTTGAATCTTGAACATGTTTGGTTATGCTTGTATCTTTTCATCTTGATAAAGGAACAAAAATCCCTTGGCTCACAGCCCATTTCTTCTCAGCATCCTATATATGTTATATTTCCCACTTATTTATTTCCTCTAACAGTGGACCCTTGACTTACAAACTCAATTTGTTTATGAGGGTTGGTTGTAAGTCAAGTTGGACAGTCAAAGGTTTAGACTTCTTTGTACAGCCTTCAAAGTTTCTCTTCTACACACAGGCAGATCTCAGTGTCCTTAGAGAGACATTGGCCCAGGATTTCTCAACTAACCCCACACAGGAAAGGATGTTGTAATGTTACTTCTGGAATCTTTGAAGGGCTAAATCTGGAATGGAGACCATCTGGAGGCACCAGTGGCCAACATTCAGGTCATAACTCAAGCCTTTGTTTGTAAGTTAAAACTAAAATTATGGTTGTAATCCAAGTTGTCCTAATGTCAGGCTGGTCATAACTTGAAGGTCCATTGTACTTAAAAAGCTATTCAAGGCAGGGTTAGCTGCCTTAGTTATTGTTGTAGCTGGTATCTAATTCTGTGACTGGTGTATAGTAGGTTCTCAGTATCTGTTTAATACATGAATAAAGGCATTGCATTTTTTTGTTTTTATTCCACTATTGCTTCTGCATCACCCCAGGCTCTCAAAAGAGTTCTGTTCTGACATGTAGGAGTTAAAGTTATTTGAGATGGGTAGCTCATGATCTAATAAGCCCACACTCCTGCTAGCACACTGTCACCATGTGTTGCAGTTCCAGTAACTGGGATTTTGCTTCCTTCCTGGTTAATAAACTGCCTCAGTGATGTGCCAGGAAATAAGTCCTTGCTCCTCTGTTGTCCCTCAGGTGACATCAGCTTTGCAGTGAGCGTTGGTCTTCTGGACTGAGTGTCTGCCTCACCATGACCCTGACACAGTTCTGCCTCCAGCCTGCAACCCATGGGCTTTTCCCTGCACCCTGAGCCAGGCTCTGTGACATACTGTCCTTATTCTGATCCCTGCCTTCTGCTGGGGACGGCTGGAGCTCCATCTGTCTCATACACTGCATTCAGCCTGTTCGCCGCAGAGAGATTCAGCCACTTCCAGGATGTCTTTGGGATCACCCCAGGAAGAACCAGCAATCCCCAGACTCTTATCCTCCATAAAGGGCTTGGGGGCAGGAAGGCAGGACACTAGCCGAGAGGAGAGATGCAGGAAATTGGTAGTGACCACAGTGAGAAGGTCCAACACCTTGTCAGAGCAGAGGTTCTGTCACAGTGGGAACAGGTGACCCACTAAAGCTGTGTGTGTTTTGGGGGGCAGAAGCATATCTTCTTTGTCTTTTTATCTCTAATACCTACCACTGGGCCTGGCCTAAATAGGTAGTCAGTAGATGTTAGTGGGATGGGACGAATGCATCCTAGTAAAGCTGTGTCCCTAATACTCTATGTGACCCTGGGCCATCAACCACCACTAAGCCTAAATTATCCCATCTGGTGAGAATCATACTGTCTTTCACAGCATTGTTTCAGCCATGAAATAATGCATTTGGGAATGTAACATCAATAGCCTTCAATATTTTTCCAGCAGGTCCTTCTATCTGTATGAAGTTTTAAATATATATAAATATATAATATATAATAGAAATATATATGTATATATATACATATATATGTGTATATATATATTACCTGTACTATCATAGATTTACATACATATATTTTTAAAGGATGATGTTAAAATAAATAGGAATTCTAGTATATTTGCCCTTTAACCCAGTCAATAACCTTGTATATACCTGGGTCATGTTTATTTTACTTTGGAGATCATGGCTTTAGAGTATGATATACAAATCATAGGCATATACAAAAAAGGATAAGATATACAAAAAAGGGATAAGATAAAGTGTTGGACTGTTTTTATTCTCAACACTTCTGACTCTAAATTCATGGTATCATTTCCAATACTACTTTGATTCTCAGACACCAGCTGGGTGTCCCACAATTCAATTCAATTCTGATATTATCTTCCTAGAGTGAGCATTTGGGTCTCACAGACTAGAGCCTCAGTCCTACGAGACCATTTCAGGTCCTGGTCACAAGTCCCAGGTTGTCACTGATACTATTGCCTGAGCAGCTATAAACTGAAGAGGTTCTTGCAGCACATTCCTGGGGTTCAGTATTTATTAGAGAGATACACAGAACACAGGAAAATACTATTTCTGATTTATTACAAAGAATACAACTTAGGAACAGACAAATGAGAGAGAGGAATAGGGCATGGTATGGGGAGGTGTGTGGGCCTTCCATGTCCCTTCCAGATGGGCCACCCGTCTGGTTCCTCCACATGTTCACCAACTCAAAACTCCAAATCTTTTCATGTAGAGGTTTTCAGGGAGATTTCATTATGTAGATATTATTGGTTGTATTGTTGGCAGCTGATGACTAAACTTGATCTCCAACCTCTCCCTGCCTTCCAGTTGTCTAGGGATGAAGCTAGATATTTCTACCCTCTGTGCACATGATTTGCTTCTCTGGAAAACAGCTCCAACCCTGAAGCTCCCAGGACACCACCAATAGTGGACCACTCAGTCGGAATAACTCAGATGTAGTTGAAAGGGGCTTGCTATGAATAACAGAAGTGATCCTATCTTCCCTATCACTGAGGAAACACAAGGATTAAGAAGTTCCCTGTCAGGAATTAAGGATAAAGACCAAGTACATATTTCTGATTAGATTACAAATGCCTATAAAGTGCTGCTCGTATTGGCATTTCAGTAGCTCTATGCTAAACCCATTGGTTCATTAATATTTAGCTGATCAACAAAGTACATCATCTCTATGGGAACACTCCATATCACTCTCCCCACCCCCCTGGATTCAGTAAAGTTACTTTCATATTAAATTTTAATATGCTGATCATAAACATTTATGTTTTGCCTGAGTTGGCTCCCAACCAGAAAAGGTTGCTCACCACTGGTTTAATGTCACCAGTAACCACATGTGTTTCTTGGAAATGTAAATTCCTGGGCTTGTTAAACCAAAATGCTCCCTCGCGTACCATAAACAGATGTTGTGAGGCATTACCCACATCAACAGAGAAAACATCCTTCTTCTTTCTCCATCGAAGAAGTTGCATTGGGAATGAGCTAGGATTCATTCATTTTCTCATTAAATGCCTGGGAATAAAAGGTTAAACTAGATTTTTATAGCCTTTACTTTTAGAGGTGAAAGACAAACAACAAACTAGTGAAACAGTCACACAAAGAATGAATGTAGAAATGAAGCCGAGACAGAGAAATGTGGAACTGTGAGTAGACATGAAACCTCCTGATAGTCAAGGAAAGTGTTTTTGACGAGGTGACGTTTTAGTCTGCGGATGTGAAGTCCGAGGGGTTTTCAAGCAGCTTAGGCCATGGGACAGATAGGCACAAGGTGAGAAAAGGCTGGGCAAACTTTTGAGATGATTTGATTCATGAAGGTAAGAGACTATGGCTCACCTTGTTTAGTCATGGTGAGGAATCAGGATTTT
>PVIC010026219.1:0-24693 GCA_004025085.1 Thryonomys swinderianus | reverse complement strand
AAAAAAAAAAAAAAAAAAAAAAAAAAAAAATACATGGCCCTTTTTTGGGCAATGGTTAATGGGACCATATTAAAAGCAGGAGATTCGAAGAGAAAAAAAATCTAAAGAGTAACATTTAAAATGGGAAATGTTTAGAAAATGACAGAACAGAATGCATAACTGTGTATCTGCTTTGACTGTGCTTCTGTTCAAGAACGTGCACAGAGACAAAGCTGGTGGACAGTGAGCCAAAATGAAGAGTTTCTATGAGATTCTACATGGTCTTGCCCCCTTCAGATGTTTTTCTTTACGCTGTTTCACTGTTCTTATCCCCATTAATAAAGCACAATCACAGAATTTGAGGCCTTCAGAAGGACTAGGACATTACTAGTTGACCTTCCGGCTTGACTGTAAAACTGTGGCTAGTAACAGACTCATCTGCACTAGCAGCCCGCAGTGCAGAGTGGACTGTAAGCCTTCGGGTCCTAGAACCCTGGGATCCAACAGAGGCCCATGTGATACTGGAACTCTTAGAAGGCTCTTTTCTCATTTTTTGTTTTTGTTTTTGTTTCTTGCTATGCAGTTCGGGCTGGCCTCAAACTCCTGGTGAGCTTCCTGCCTCAGCCTCCTGAGTACTGGGATTATAGGCATTCACCAGCATGCCTACCTTTGTTTTCTCACCTTTAAAATGGGATGGAGAGCCGGGCGTGGTGGCTCACGCCTATAATCCCAGCATTTGGGAGGCAGAGACAGGAGGATTGCTGAGTTCGAAGCTTGCCTGGGCTACATAGTGAGCTCAGAGCCAGCCCGAACTACAAAGCGAGACCCTGTCTCAAAAAAAAAAAAAAAGAAGATGGGACGGAGAGGGGCCAACTCTGATGACAGCACAGAAAGTGTGCTTAGTAAGTTTTGTAGACATATCATTTCTAGCATGACTCTCAATGAGAAAGTAAGCTCTGGGATCAAAAATCTCTTCAGCATAAATGAGATGACTAAACTAGGGAAATTAAATAGTTCTTCCTTAATCACTCCAATGATTTCTCTCCAAAATTAAGCAGATCAACTCAGCCTGTCATACCCGTGGACGTCATATCCACTATACTTAAAAAAACACCTGAGGGTGACTTCAAGAAATTTCTCTTAGCAGAGGGATGAGTCAGAAGCCTGGTGGTTTACTAAAAATAATTAAGATCCCATTTTAGTAAAAATGAGGTCTCCTGAAAACATTTCCACAAATTCAGACAAAAGCATATGAGGATGTAAAACAAAATCATCCCTAAAGCTATACATATAGCTGAAATTTGCCAGCACTTGGTATCCTTAAGGTTTGCTTTTTAGTTTCTAGGAAAACCTGTGATAATAAAGTGGAAAACAATAAAATTGGAAAGCTTATAACAGCAAGTGTTAAGAAAGTATATTTTCAACTTAAAATATTAGGTAAAAATTGTTCTCAAGCTTTCAGAAAAATATTCAATAAACTGTTTTAATCATTTAGTTCACTCAGCAAAAAAGAAAAACCATGATTGTCCGTTCACGTCCATGCATCAGAACAGAACACTGTCAAAACAGGAGCTTTCAATATTGTGTGTTGAATACCTGGATTAGACTGACCACCCTTAAGATAGGCTTTGTGTGCTTCAAGACTCAGACCAAGCCGCACAGAGCAGCTGCTCACTGACCAACTGGTCTGCAGAATTCAGTGGGTGACAAAAGGTTACCTTAATTCAATAAGATAATCAGCACACATTCAGCCACCACCCAGAGTCAAACCATCTGCAAGGCGGCGGCGCCAAATGCCTGCAAAACAACTGGCAGTGTGCACGCGCGTCCTGTGCTGCTCATGTCAATGAAATTTCTCTCTTAGCAACAGCTAAAAAGGAGCTGAACTTTCAGAAAAATCTCAAGATATCACGATCCAACAACTTGTTAGTAAGTTATTTTGAGTGCCACTGAGACTTCCAGGCCAGATGGGTAATATGTTTTATTCAATTGAGTCTTGTACTGGGATAACAAAATGTGAGACAGACACGATCTGGATCTTTTCATTCTTCAAGAGGCAGAGCGTCCTAGGGCCTTCCAAATGACACCAGAAACAATGTGGCAGGGGAGAGAAGGGAAAGAAAAAACAGCAAAACTCAGCTACAAGAGGACTTCAAAGAGGAACTCACATCTGCTGTATGCGGGGATACCACCCGGCTAAGGATGTACCTGACTGCCGGTATAAAAACAATAGGGGGGGGGTGGAGGAGGAGGACAGCGCCAGTTCAACAAAGCATGTTTAGAAGGATAAAACTCAATATGGGAGTTTTACTTTTCTTCTATCACTTCCCACTAGAAGACCCAGAGAGCCATTTCCCAGAGTGTGGGCTTCTGTTACAAGGAGGGCCCAAGTCGCTTATAGAGAGAAGGCTCCGGAGGGTACACGGTGGTCTAAATAGAGTGTGACAAGTCATTCCCGCAGCATTTTCTTTCATCCCCTCCCAAGAAGTCGGGGGAGGCCTCAGTTTAGAGAAAATACACCCTAAATGCCTCTAATGATTGCTAAGTTTTTCAGAGAACAGGCCTCTGGCTCAAAGCCCTGGAGGACAGAACTCTCCGGCTACATTATAATAAAATATTTTAAATAACTTTTACAGTTACCTTCCACTTACAATAATGATATAAGCTCCTTTTCCAGGAAAGGTAAGGTAAGACAATGTAACTTTTAAATGAATTTTTACTTAAATTTATTTTTCTGAATGTTTTATCTTAAAATAATATGTCAACCTCACTGGAAATCTGTAGTATAATGAACACTGAGATTTGCCCCTTATTCACATCATCACCTCATCACTAGCTATACTTTGGCTATATTCATAGTCATCTCTCTCTCTCTGTGTGTCTCTCACACACGCGCACACACAGACACTTGATGTGCCTTTTGCTGAATCATCTAAAAGTATACCAAAGACTGCATGTATTCCAGTATGAAATACTCTAGGAGGTCTCTCTGAACGCAAAAAGGGTATAATCGCCATAACTACAGCGCCACTGTCATGTGCAGGGAACATTAACATCAATGCCACCAAGGTCCTTTTGCATCTGAACAAATTCAAATGATCCCAAATATTCCCTCAAAACACTTCTCTTGGTGCTTGGTTTCCCCCAATACATGGCATTCAGTCACTACACCTTTTGAGTGAAGCAATCGGAAAGAAAACACAGAGAGCACACGAGACTCTCAAAAACTGACAGTAGCACATTCTGGTTTGAAAAACACTCAATAACTGGAGGCTTGAAAGGAACAAAAGGAAGCAATCAAAATAGTAAACATAAAAGAAAACTGCTATGAAGCCCTAGATTTGTATTTACAATACACAAAACTATGAAAGAAGGGCTGGAGATTTAGCTCAATGGTTCCAGCGCCTGGCTAGCAAGCCCAAGGTCCCTGATTCGATCCCCGATAACCACACTATACTGGGCGTGGAGACTCAAAGCCCACCAGCAATCAGTACCACATTGCCCAGCATGGTGGTTCACGCCTATAATCCCAGCACTTGGGAGGCAGAGGCAGGAAGATTGCCAAGTTCCAGGCTTGCCTAGGCTACACAGTGAGCTCAGGGCCAGCCCAAACTACAAAGTGAAACCCTGTCTCAGAAAAACAATACAAAAAAAGCAGCCAATTACAAAATGTAATGGAAAGTGTCACACTCAAATTAAATAAAGAATGTTTAAACTGCCGGATATAATCATGCTCATAATCCCAGCACTTAGAAGACTGAGGCAGGAAGATCACCATAAGGTCCAGGCCAGACTGGGGTACATAGTGAGTTCTAGGTGAGCCTAAACTACAAAGCATATCCTTATGACTGAAAAATCCAAAGAAAATTTAAACCAGTTAATACACATTACACACATACCTATCCTTACATAAAACAGATTAAAATAAAAGGATATAACTGACAGGCATAAACGTTTTCATGGAATCTGTTTTGAAACACTTCAGCAGCAGCCAAGGCTGAAAGAAGAGCAGCTAGGCACATAATTGCAGTGGTCATAAACCCATTTTTATAACTGACACCTTCATTTTCACTCATGCTTAAAATTTTCCACAGTAAGAACAATCCAGATAAAAGCGAAAACCTTTGCCTTCTCTTCAACATAAAGTTCAATGTGAGTATATTTCTTTTGAAATACTGACATGCCAATAAAATTATCATCAAGAACTTTGGAGTACTGAACAGTTAATTCTAAAGCCCATAAGGAAAAACAAACAAGCACATTAGCAATGATGATTCTAAAAACTAAAATAAAGGAGCAGTCAGTTACCAAGAAATAACAGACTATGGAGGTAATGTTACATATATAGACAGGTAATTTAATGGAACCAAAATAGAAAGTCTAAAAATAGATACAAATACATGCATAGGAATTCAGTTTACAGTAAAGATGGAACCTCATATGGAGAATAAAGACATTATTCAACAAATGATAATGGGACAGCTGGGCTGCCATCTGAAAAGATAGCAAAAATTGGGACTCCTACTTCATTCCTCAGAGCAAAATGAATTCCAGATTGACCAAAACTTCAATAAAAAAATGAAAACATAAAAATGTAAGTAAGTAGCATTTTTTTCTCATGACATTGCAGAAGGGAAGGCCAATGTACAAAACTTGTAAGTCATAAAAGCAATGTGACTCTTTTGCATTGGGAAATACAACTAAATACAACTAATGGCCACTTAACCCTATGGACACATGAGCAGACAGATGAGCAGGCCTGCTGATGTTCACCTGAAGACACACAATCCCCACTGCTTACCCCAGCAAAAGGTCACCTCCACCTACTACCTTGCTTTAGTTAATAAAGACATATTTTACTTAGCATCACAGATGATCTCTAAGATGAAATATTTTGTTACAGATAAAAGCCAAGTAGTTATTTACATAATAAAAATGCATAGGCATGTAGACGGTATCTTTGGAAAAATCAAACAAGAAACTGGCAACACTCTTTGCTTCTGGAAAAAAGGACTGATTAGCTGTCTGTAGGAAAAGAACAAGCTACTTTTTCTACATCTATCCTTTAGAAATTCATGGATTTTGTGTCGTGTGTGTGTGTGCACGCGCGCATGTGCATATGTGTGTGTTTTGCTGGGGATCAGACCCAGGGCCAAGGATCAGTTTCATATTCTTTTCTTTTGTGGAAGAAACAAGATAGGAGAAGCACTGGAGGTTGAACCCAGGACCTTCACCCTGAGCTACATGTCTCTATTTTTTTTTAGACTGTCTTGATAAACTGCCCAGGCTAGGCTTGAACCTGTAATTCTTCTGCCTCAGCCTCCCAGAGTGTTGAGGTTATCGGCCTGCACCACTACTCCTGACTTTTCTCTTTTTTTTGTTTTTTCTTTTTTTTTTTTTTTTTTGAGACAGAGTCTCACTTTGTAGTTCAGGCTGGCTCTGAGCTCACTATGCAGTCCAGGCAAGCTTCGAACTCAGCAATCCTCCTGTCTCTGCCTCCCGAGTGCTGGGATTATAGGCATGAGCCACCACGCTCCGCTCCTGACTTTTCTTTAAAGGATGGGGGGGGTCAATGAAAGTGGGGGTCAGCCAAGAATTCCAAATATAAAAATCTTTTTTGGTAGGGTGTAGGGGTAAGTAACAAGGGGAAGAAAAAATATGATGGTAATTAAAAAGGGAAACAAAGTTTATGTATATAGGGCTGGGGGTTGTAGGGTGGGTAGGGAATGGGGAAAAATGAGAATTAAATTGTGTCATGTACTGGCACAAATTCTCAATATTGTGTGTGTCTTCTTGTACTCAATGTCCCGAACACAAAACCGTATTTTGGGGGGCTGGGGATGTAGTTCAGTGGCACTGCACCTTCCTCACAAGCACAAGGTCCTGAATTAACAAAAAGGTACCCTTACTCTCAGAATTTGCTCAAAGGAACAATATTTAAACACCAAATAAAAAAGGCATTCCAAGATAGGGATGTAACTCAGTAGCAGACTGCTTTCCTGATATGCATAGCATCAAAGAGAAAGGGGGGCACTTGCATAACAGAGTAAGGACCTCTAAAAATATGCTCTCCATAGAAGCACTAAGAACACTGGCAAAAATACATCATGATAAAAGGGTCAGTTTATTAAGAAAACATAACAAATAGGAAATACATGCATCCCTGGGCAAAAAAGTCTCAAAATATGTAAAGAAAGAGAAAAGACTGACTGGGCAATTCAATAATAGTCAACATCTTCAGTGCTCCACTTCCAGTAAGAGATAGAACCAAGCCAAGACCAGCAAGGTAACAACACAATAAACCAAACAGACCCAACAGGCACCCACAGAACACTCCACTCAACAACAGAGCATACGTTCTCAATAAAACAAGGAACATTGCTCAGGAAAGATCATATTAAGCTATAAAACCAGCTTTAATAAATGTCAATAGCTTGGAATCATACAGGGTATGTTCTCCGGCCACAATGGGACCCCCCCCCCACTTTGAGACAGGAAAGGATCTCCTTGTGTATTTCAGGCTACTCTAAACTCCTGCCTCAGCCTCCCACTTTGCCCACAACAGAATGAAATTTAAAATCTACAGGAGCCGGGTGTGGTGGCTCACGCCTGTAATCCCAGCACTCGGGAGGCAGAGACAGGAGGATTGCTGAGTTCGAGGCTTGCCTGGGCTACAGAGTGAGCTCAGTGCCAGCCTGAGCTACAAAGCGAGACCCTGTCTCAAAATAAATAAATAAATCTACAGGAGAGATTCACAACCCAGGGTAACGCTGTGGGGGAACACTGGATGACAAGTAAAATGGGTGGACGTCAGATGGCATGGCAGGAGCCACCTATGACAGGCAGGGTTCACTGCATGCCCGTCAAGAGGCCCATTTGGCCAACTGTCAGATTTCATACACCAAGGATCTCTGTCAAGTAGACTTGTAAAACTATCAGGGCCAATATCTAATTGGTTGAAGTAACGCTTCTAAGTATCCACAGTGAGTCCACGGAAGCCAGGCTGGCACAGAGCCACATACAAAGCTGGAGGCTCCCGGCATTCTGGAGCCAGCACATTCGGGGACCTCTTCATTCTAGAAGCCTGGGGCCCCGGAGCACAGACCATGGAGGCCACTTGCCGCTCCCTCCTCTCCACACTGTAAAGCAAAGCTGGCTAAGGCCACAGGTAATATATGAGGCAAAGTGAAACATAAGTTGTGAAGTAAACGAATTAAAATTTCAAGGACTGGGTATAAGGCTTACAGTGGCAAAGCACCCGCCTAGCATGTGTGAGTCCCTGGGTTCAATCCCCAACACTACAAAAAAATAAAATTTCAGAAACAATAAAATTTCAGAGGCAAAAGAGTACTACAAGAGACTTAGATTTCTGATTGATAAAGTTGTATAATTTTTGAAAGCAACATAAATTAGTAGGAAAAGAATTTTAATAAATGATCCTCAATAAAGTACCAGCTTTAAAAAAAAAAGAGTAAAGGAAAAAAGTTCTAAGTACCCAAATTATAGAGTACTTTCTGGCATTCACAAGGCCCTGGATTCCATTCCCAGCATTACAGAAAAAAAAACCAAAAAGGTATATGTCATCAGTCACAAAAAAAAACCTTGCATGTGATTTGTAGGATCTAAGATCATAATTAAAGATGAAGTAAGTAAAGGCAAACATTAGGAAAGTAAGGATTAGGGATCCAGCAGTTGTCCATACTCATCCACTGCGCAAGAATACAAACTGATAAAGTCATGTAAATTTTTTTTTTTTTTGAGACAGGGTCTTGCTTTGTAATTCAGACTGGCCCTGAGCTCACTATGCAGCCCAGGCAAGCCTTGAACTCAGCAATCCTCCTGCCTCTGCCTCCTGAGTGCTGGGATTTCAAGCATGAGCCACCACGCCCAGCACTGTATGTGGTTACCGGAATTGAACTAAGGACCTTGCGCTTGCGAGACAGGCACCAGAACCACTAAGCTAAATCTCCAGCCCTTTTTTTTTTTAAAGTCATATAAATTTTTAGCAGTATCTTTCAAAACTCTTTAGAAAAGGAATTCATGGTCATACTCCAAAAATACTTCCTCTAATTATCTCTATGAGAAATAATTCTCCATTTATGTATTCAATCCCAGGACTCAGAAGGCTGAGGCAGGACACTTGATATGAGTTCAAGGCCAACACTTGATATGAGTTCAAGGCCAACGTTTATAGACTCTTTCAAAAAATTAAGAAACAAGGCTGGGGATTTAGCTCAAGTGGTACCACGCAACCTTGGACGCCCAAGGACCCCCAAGTTCGATCCCTGGCACCACCAAAAAAAAAAAAAATTAGAAACAGCCAGCTTTGATGCCTCATGCCTATAATCCCAGCACTTGGGAGGCAGAGACGGGAGGACTGCTGAGTTCCAGGCCAACCTGGACTACACAGTGAGTGAGCCCAGGCCCAGCCTGAACTATATAAGGGAACACCCTGTCGGAACAGAATGGAACGGAACAGAAAGGAAGGAAGAAGAGAAGAGAAATACTACATGCCCTGTAAAACTCCAGTTCATAAGGAATATGGAAGTTAGGTGATGGTGCATGCCTGTAATCTTAACAGGAGGCTGAAGAGGTAGAACAAAAATTAGAGGGCAGCCTGGGCAACTTAGGGAAGTCTCATTTCAGAAAGAAAAAAAAATTCTGAAGAGTAAAAAACTTCTACAATAAAACCTATAGTCTCGTGAAAAAGGAGAGCAAAGGGGACATCAGAAAATGGAAAGATATACTACTCCTGAACAGGCAGAACCCATACAGTCAAAATGGCCACACTTTCCAAAGTAGTGGTGTGGGGTTTGAAGCTAAGGGCTGTGGCTGCACAGCCGCTTGCTTATAAGACTTTTTTTAATGAAGTCAGCATTTCTTTCAGCAAGAAATGTCTACACTGTTTCAGCATATAAACAGACCCTGTTTCCTCCTCTGTAAGAGAAAAGAGCTTCAGACCATGGGTCCCAGACATTTTTTTTTTTTTTTTGGCACAGTACTAGGGATTGAACCCAAGTACTCACACTGAATTCAATCTCTTCTCTTGCCTTTTTTTTGGAAACAAGTAGCCTCCCAAGTAGCTGGGATTACAGGCATGGACCGCTGCATCTGGCAACAATAAGACTTGGTTTTTGGTTTGTTTGTCTGGTGCTAAGCAAACACTCGCCACTGAGCTACATTCCCAGCCTGGTCCCCAAATGTCTGCTGCATACATACTGACACCCTCTGTGTCTTAGTTACTTTCTCCTTCCTGGAACGAAATACCCAACACTCACAACTTAAAAACAGGTCTACTTTGGCTCATGGTTTCACTCCGTGGTCGGCTGCTTCAAGGGAGAAACAGGATGGCAGTGGCGCGTGGAGGAAAAGGTGCTCATCCCAAGGTGGCCAGGAAGCAGAGGGAAGAATGGAGCCAAAGTAAGAATGTTCCCTTCCTGGTCACACCACAGCGATCCTCCTCCAACGAGGCCCCAGCTCCTAAAAGCACATTCGGCTCCTGAAGCATTAGTGGATGACCCATGGAAGAGCACGGCACTCCCAAGACCCAGTCACCTCGGACACATGACTGAGGTGAGGGACATGTGAAGATCTACACGCAGGGATCTCCAGAGTTCTGATGCCTGCTCCCTCCTCACCACCCCGAGGTGACCACCATGGGGTGGGGGACCTGGACAACTTATTTTTTCTGGTTCCACAGATGGGTCTCATGCGCAGCAAAGTTTGGTAGCCACTGGCCTAGGCCAAATGACTTGCCAAAAGAACAGAAGTGCAGGTGGCTCTAGAAAACGCCTCACAGACACAGAAACCCAAGTTTGCATACAATCTTGGAGTCTACAAACCCCAGCAGGGACCCCTGGACCTCAGTTCAAAAACTCTAAGCGTGGTGATCTCAAAGACCTCACGCAGCTCTAATATTTTACTCTACATCTGAAGTTATTGTCCTCAGTGCCTTTATTGAAACAATACATAACAGAGACAAGAGGTTGAATTTGATGATTTGGGGGTTCTGCTATAAAGCCCAAACTATAATTAATAAGTAATTTACTTTGGGATATGTATTTGGAAGAAATGAGAGTTTAGTGACATAACTTTATTATGTCCAAAAACTGTTCAACCGAACTCAAAGATTCCTAGACACATGGCAACTTCCATGACGAAAAAGGGAGAGAAGGGAACCCTCATCCTTGGGAAACAATGGGTTAAACAAGTTATGTCTCTCATGACATCCCTAGAACTAACTTTCAGATTACTAGCATCAAGAGCTTGAGCAATTCTTTCTTCCCAAGAAAATCATTTGGGAAAAGCCACCTTAAACGCAGGCACACTCCACATTTTCACTCTCTTCAGTGACACCAATCATAAACACTCCAGGGGCGCTTAGAGCCCTGGTGTGACGGCAGACACGTGCAATCCCAGCACTCTGGGAGGCAAGAGAATGCCAAGGTTGATACCAGCCTGGGCAACTTAGTGAGCTGGCGAGACCTGGTCCCTAAACACAGGAGGGGAAAAAGGCCCTGGGTTCAATTCTAGCATCACATAAATAAAAATTATAATAATAATAAATGCAAGTGGATCAAAATCTAGCGTGAAAATGAGAAGCAGTGTAATACGGTGGTTAAGCACACACACCGTAAAGCCTGGATGCCTGGCTTTAAAACCTGGATCTACCTCAGAACAGCCATGTGGCTGTGGGCACAGGAATCACCTTATGTGTCCACTGTAAACTAAGCATGACAAGAAGCTCTACTGAATAGGCAAGTTACTACATGGAAGCACTTAAAGCAGTCCCTGCCTCAAATTAAAGAATCTTGAAAATAGGAGGTATTATTCACTTTTACAGAACACTTCCAATCAAACAAACTTAAAATGAAGATCATTCCACTGGTTGTTTGAGAATAAATCATACAATCAGCTGCTTACTTAAATTAACACCCGAACATGGCTTACTTTTTTAAATTTCACAGTACTATCTATAGCACCTCATACATTATAGTAACTCATCCGGTATGTGTTTATTTCATCCAAATAGAAGTGCCCAGGGTGACAGGGTGACTATACCCCAGAGGGCCACAGCTGAGACAGCTCTGACACTTCCCTGAGCAAGGCACCCTTCTCTGGGCCCTTCCTCATCGGGAAAATGGAGTCAATACCAGTACTTATCTTTCGGAGTTCATGGGAAATTATGTTGTATATTTTAAAAGCTTAGAATACCATATACAGTTAGCATTAGGTGTTAAATACAAGTAACTTCTTGTTCTCCATACAGCCTTCAGATATAACATGAACTTACACATACTTCACAAGGCACAGACACATGTTTTAACCATGTCTATTTGCATTTGTCCTGTGCCAGGCATTAAAGGAGAATTTAAATGGCCTCAGACATAAGCCACAGACATCAAAGGAATCAAGGCACTTTCTACAGACACATGTCAGCATAAAAGAACCTTAAAGAGCAAGGCAAGGTGGTGAATGCCAGCAACCACAGCACTTGGGAAACTGAGGCAGGAGGACTACAGAAAACTCAATGCCACGGTGAGACTCCATCTCAAAAACAAACAAAACAGAGCTAGAGATTTAGTTCAGTGGCACCATGCCTGCCTTGCAAGCTCAAGATCCTGAGTTCAATCTCTGGAACCGCCAAAAAAAAAAAGGAAACCTAAAAAACAGAACACCTAATATGTGGTACAGTAGCAAGACTATTAGGGAAGCTGGACACTAGTTTTGAGGCCAGCCTGGTCAGCGTACTGAGATTATTTCAAAATAAAAAAATAAAGGATTAGGAATGCCGGATGTGCTGGCTCACACCTGTAATCCCAGCACTCGGGAGGCAGAGGCAGAAGGATTGCTGAGTTCCAGGCTTGTCCGGGCTACACGGTGAGCTCAGTGCCAGCCTGACCTACACAGCAAGACCCTGTCTCAAAAAATAAAAATAAAGGATTAGGAATATAGCTCAGCACCAGGCCCTGAGTTCAACCCTTACTACAGTATATACTCAAAAAGCAAGAATGTGTATGTGTGTTTTCTCAATACAAGCTATTTATTTCAATTTGTTTTGCAATTTTTAGGAGCTAGAAAAATACATAAGATTTGGACCTGATCAATGTTCTCCAAGCTGCCTGAAGGCCTGTGCTCCCACACTAACAAGATTTACTGCTAACCAACATGCCATGCTAAATTGAAATCAAGATATTACACAATTTTCCAATAAAGAGGCGATTTTCTAAGTTGGTATAAATGCTTTGTGAGGATGTAACTGTTGGCATCTTGTTGGATTTCAGTAGCTGGAGGAAAATGAGATAAGTTGGAAGGTTGACAGAAGGTCAGAGCTCATCAGATGGAAAGATCATCTTTTTTATCAGGTCTAGAAAGCACATTTATGGGCTGATAACTACAGTTATTCTTTAACAACTGGAACAAATGCTATTTTCAAAGCATTCCAAGTAACTGCAAGCCACTGTGGAAGAGTCTGCTCAACCACTATTAACTGATGAAAAATGAAGAATTCTAAGGCTCTCTGACTTAATTTAGTACTTATTTTGTGGCTTTTTCCTAAGAACTGAAAAAAATATATCTATCCACCTGCATGTTGTTTTTCTTTTTTTAAATAACTCAGCTTCTTTTTGAATCTAGAGTTCTCTAATTAAGGGTTTATAATTAAAATACGACAAAATTATTCCAACGTTAGGCTTTAAAATGTCACTGAAGAGCACCTCTTACTAACTTGCCTCATGTATTTTTTTCATGTCCTCTGTGCAAACTTAAATAAAAGATCCTTCTCCACAGCTTTAAATGTATTTCTCAAAAAAATTATTTGAACATCCAAGTTATTAAAAACCTTAAAGCCACTACTGGCAAATCCGTTCTTCAGCTGTGACAAGGAACATAAAGGGAGGCAGAGGCAGCCCTGCCAGAGCTGAGTCAGGAAGTGGCCGCGGCCAGCCCAGACCTCTTCCCTGGGGCCTTCCAGCCTCCTCCTGCCTCCAGCCAGCAGTACATCTACAAGAGGCATCCATTCCTTCCTAAGCAGACTCAGGCCAGTTCGACATAGCTGGATGCTTTCAAAGAACTGCAGCCCCGGTGCAAAACTGGACTTAGGAAAGGTACTGAAACCAGTGTGTGCCAGGCAGAATAATGGCCTCCAAAAACCTCCAGGCCTCAGCATGGTGGCACATGCCACCAGGCATCCCAGCACTCAGGAGCACTGTCATGATTTGAGGACACAGTGAGTTCCAAGCCAACCTGAACTACACGAAAAGATCGTATCTCAAGAAATAAGCAGCAACGTTTGAATGCCCAGAACCTGTAGGATACTTTACATAGCAAAATAAGCTTGCGGATATGATTAAGGACTGTGACAGGGTCCCACAGTGTAGCCTAAACTAGCCTGGACTCACAATCCTCTGCATCATTCTCCTGAGTGCCGGGATTCCAAGCATATGCCACCACTCGTGGCAAGGACTCTGCCATAGAAAGGGGAACTGGACTAATCAGGTGAGCCCAAGCTGATCACAGACTTCTTTAAAAGGTAGGAGACCATCCAAGCTGCCATCAAATAGGAAGGAGACTGAGGAGGGAGGAATGGTCCAGATGCAAAATTGCTGGCCTCACAGATGGAGGAAGGTGACCCTGAGTTAAAGAATGAGGGCAGCTCTCAAAGATGGAAAAACCCAAGAAACATGTTCTCCTAGAACTCCCAACAAGAAAGGGTACCGGCTGTAACCTTGATTTTAATCCGATGGGACTCACTGAACTTCCTACCACAAGGACTGAAACCTAGCAAATTTGCGTTCTTTTAAACCATTAACTTTGTATGACTTGTTACAGAAGCAACAAAAAATTAATATGCACAGTGTAAAGGTTACTTCCGTGATCTTGTCTATACTGATTACTTATTAATTATAAAATTAAAGTCTGCTTTTATAAAAAAAATTTTAGAAAAAGATCTAGCAGGTCGGGCGTGGTGGCTCACACCTGTAATCCCAGCACTTGGGAGGCAGAGATAGGAGTATTGCTGAGTTTGAGGCTTCCCTGGGCTACACAGTGAGCTCAGAGCCAGCCTGAACTACAAAGCGAGACCCTGTCTCAAAAAAAAAAAAAAGAAAAAGAAAAGATCTGGCAGACCAAATGATCAAATAAACACCACTAGTAAAAGGAACCTGAAATTATTTCTTGGTATGATACAAGATGAAATAAACATCACAAAGAATAAACACAGTGTTCCATTCTTTCTTTTTGTGTTTAAAGAGACAGTTCAGGCTGGCCTTGAACTTGCTAAGTAGCCCAGGCTGGCCTCCAACTCAAGGCGAACCTCCTACTTGTTGGTTATAGCTGTGTGCTACCACACCTGGCACCACATAGTATTGTATACCTGCCCAAAATGTGCACTCTTGAATTTAATGAGAATACAACCAAATACTAATTGTGAAAAATCCTACAAGACAGCCAGTCTACACTCTGAAGAAGTGGTCAGGTCCTGAGAAACAAACAACAGGAAAACTGTTCCTTATTAAAGGACACATAAAAATCACATACAGGCCAGGTGTGGTGGTTCAAACCTGTAATCCCAGCAGGAGGCAGGATTGCTGTGAGGTCAAGGCCAGCCTGGCTACACAGCGAGTTCCAGGCTGGTCTGGGCTACACAGCAAGACCCTGTCTCCCCCAAAAAATAAATGTTAACAACTGGCATATCAAGGTGGAAAACATAAAGAGTTGACTGTACCTCTTTCAATGAGGGGGGGCAATTACAAGGGATTAAACTCAGGGCCTTCACAGTGAGCTACACCCCAGCCCTTTTTACTTCAAGACAATGTCTCCTAAGTCCATAAACTGCCAAGTTGGGCTCAAACTTTGATCCTCTTCAGCCTTTCATACTGCTGAGCTCACAGGTGTGCACTATCACATCTCACCTCAGTCAACTGTAATGAACTACAACTTTCAACTTCCAAAGTTAAGGGGCAAACTATCACGTTAGAGGCTTCCAGTCTTCTTTCTCCAAGGATTAAATCCAGCACCAATGCACTAAACTCCATCATCAGCCCTCTTTTCATTGTTGTTCTGTTGTTTTTCATTTTGAAGCAGGTCGCTGAGTTGCCTAGAAAAGGCCAACCTCCTGATCTGC
Source organism: Thryonomys swinderianus (assembly GCA_004025085.1). NCBI lineage: Eukaryota > Metazoa > Chordata > Mammalia > Rodentia > Thryonomyidae > Thryonomys > Thryonomys swinderianus. The sequence continues at coordinate 9,590 of PVIC010026219.1, read as the reverse complement.
CTGTCTCAGCCTCCCCAAGTGCTGGGGTCCCAGCCCGAGGCACCATAACTGGCAACAGCTGAAGCTCCTCATTTTCCTCAGCTGGATGCACATTCTAAGCGCAATAGCTGGAGAAGGGTTTTGTTGTAAGAAGCATACATAAATATAAATTCCAATTTGTGAAACAGGTCAAACAGCATATAAAAATCACCTCTTGATACTTTTTCTTTTTTTTACTAGATTTTAGGTTTTACATTCTTGTTAATCTGTTTCTATCACTCTATGCAATCTTTCCATTTTGTTTTGAGACAGCATCTGTGTGTTCCAGCAACCCTCCTGCCTCAGTCTACCAAGTGCTAGGATTACAGGCATGTGCCATGATGTCTGACCCAGGCTGGTTTTCTTGAACTCATCATTTCTATATATCACGGGAGAGAGTAAGGAACCATGGACAACAATCAAAACTGGTCACATCAGATCTAAACCTGCTGGAGAAAGCATCCAGTGCTGCCTCTGGCTTGGACCCACATTGTTCTGATGCGAGGCCAAGGCACACTGGCTTTGGGGGCCAGCTGCTCTCCAGAGATGACTTGGCATCAGAGAAGAGTCCAAGCTGGAGATTTAGGCTCAGTGGTTCTGGCTCCTGCCTTGCAAGCACAAGGTCCAGAGTTCGATCCCCATACTGTCCAAAATATTTAAAAATGCCAGAGAGTGCCATTCCTTCCCTTAAACTGTGGAAGCCCTGAGATCTCACTATCTCTTCTGGAATATTTTATTCCCTGATGCTAAAATTCTGCAAAGAAAAAAAAAATGGGAAGGGAGTACACAGGACCAAGAAATAGAGGGGAACAAGGACGGAAAGTGTCTGTATATATACAAAAATACTGAGGTACAAATACTGAAGCTGTAAATAAAATTAAGTTTCTCTTCTGAAAGGCCAGTCTAGCTACAGACAGGAAAGGCCCAGCATGGTTTCAATGTATGCCTATGCTGTTTCTAATAGAAAAGACACAATCAAGCCAAAACAAACATCTGTTAAGCAGTTAAGTTTGCTAATGAAACAAAACTGCAGCTGGTTTATCAAAGATCAAAAGTGAAGCAAATTAGAGAAAGGATGTATGAGCAAAGCTGGTTTCTAAAAAATTATAGCTAAAGAACTTGTCAAATTAACAAATCCTTCCTGGGTTTTACTTAGACCACTGATTAGTATTTATTGTGTACCTCTGTGAAGAACAGCCTCACCATTTAGATCTTTATCATTAATTCTACAGCTTTGTCTCTACTGTTCGCTTTGTAGGTTTTTCAAAACATTACCTTTAATAAAATAAAACAACAAAAAGGTACATTCTACACTGTATTCTGCTAATTAAAAGGTTCACATAAAATAAACAGAAACAGTTTAACAAAAAATTTGCCACTCCGTGGAGACTTTCCTGTTAAACGCAGTCCCCAGCAGACACATAGTAGACGCACTTTGCATTTCACAACATGCTGGCCAAGCCTCCTTTCCTAACATGTCCAAACTTCCCATCACCACCTCCAGATGAGGAGATACGATCACCACACACAAGTATAAACACACTTCTCATAGCCTTGCTAATTCCAAACGCCACCAACACACGGCACAATTGACTCGCAAGGTGCTAACTTGAATTTGGTTGACTGGATGAATATTTACACGCTTGAAAATTAATAGATGTAAGAGACAAGTACCCAACAAGAGGCAGATTCACAATTTAAACGCCAATGTGACCAGAAACAACTTTGTCAAATCTAGCGTTTTTTAATGTGCAAGGGCAAGAAAATGGAAGTTTATAAACAAAAGCAGACATTTTATAATCAAATATCCTATTGTGATGGAAAAACAATCACAATCCCTGTACATTAGGAGTAACACACAAAACATAAAACAACTGGGGATTAAACTCAGTGGCACCACACCTGCCTGGCAAGTGCAAGGTCCTGAGTTGATCCCTGGTACAAAAAAAAAAAAAAGATAAATATTGACCTCCATTTTGAGAAACATTTGAAATACGTTATTTGTTAAAGTTTGAAGGAAAAGTATAAGTATGATCTTTGCCCTTCAAGGGCTAATCAAAATAAATCAGGAAACAGCACTTAATAGTTAACTAAAGTAACTTTGAGCTGTACAAGATAGTTTTCTGAGCACTAAAAGTTATCATAGCCAGGCGTGGTGGTGCAGGGCTATACTCCCGGCATCGTCTGGGAGGCTGAGGCAGAAGGACTAGGCTACCTAATGAATTCAAGGCCAACCTGAACTACTGGAGACTGAGTCTCAAAAAACAAGCAAAAACCCAACAAAAAAAATTTAATACAGGAGAGCTGCTCCATGGTAAGGCTCTTGCTTAGCACGCATAAGGCCCTTGGGTCAAACTGCCAAAGGGGGTAAAATATCACAATCACACCTGTAATCGCAGCACTCGGGAGGCAGAGGCAGGAGGATTGCCGAGTTCAAGGCTTGCGGGGGCTACACAGTGAGCTCAGGGCCAGCCTGAACTACAAAGCGAGACCCTGTCTCAAAAAAAAAAAAAGACATAACTATGTACATGCCAAACAGGTATATGGAATAATTCTGGAAAGGTGTCGATATCAAAAGTATCAAAAATATCTAAGAACTAACGTTTAAAAGAATGCTTAAATTTCACTTGAATAATCAAATACCCCTGATGTAATAATGTTTCTACTCCACCTGAAATCTGTCTCATGTGAAGTCTAGACGAGTCCTATCTTGATATCAACTCCGTAGTGGGGCAAGCAGTCACGCTCCGGTGCAGCAAAGCCTCCGCCTCACATCTCATTCTGCCTGACCCAAGCAGCTAGGTGGAGACAGTCCTGGCACTCTCTCCTCCCTCCGAGCCTCAACAACTGGTCCTACCTGTTCACAAAAGTGGCCCACAGACACTGCACGCTTCTCAAGACCTTCTGAGGCTTGATTACAAGAAAAACATGAACTACAATTTTTCCTTCCCCAACCCTGGAACAGCATGTATTTTTTTTTTAAATCTACCTAGTCTTTCACATTAGAGCAGGTTTCCATCTCACTTTATTCATTTGAAACTGACTTTTTATTCACACCAGTTCCAAATTTCAGGTCACTTTGAAGAGTAACCGTACTTAGGGCCTTATCCAACTTTCCACCGAATATACAAAACTGAGCATTCTTTGAGATGTGACATCTTCAGATGTCATCATCTTCTGTTGAAGGCAACAGGAAGGTCAACAGAGAGGACAATTGGATTCTCTATAATTAACACATGAAAAATACACATTTCTCCCCCCAAAAAGACCCACGGTTGTCCCCTAGGAGTGAGGGACTTTGCCACACCACAAAACACAATGGACTAGTGAACAGTCCTGCACAAAGTACAGGCTAGTAGAAAGTCTCAGGGACATCTTCAGATACTCTTGAGCAGGAATGCCTGGGACTGGAAGCAAGGACAGAATAGAAAAGACCGAGGAAAGGAAAGCTCTAAAAATAAAGTTCCCAATGGCACTTACACAACCCAAGAACAGAGTGACGTAGACATCCATGCTCTTCTAGTGACAGAAATATCTCACATAACACAACTAGAAATTCCAATAAAAGGATGTGAGGGACCAACGAATAAACAATGGAATAAACTGAGACTATGATGAATGATTTTTATCATTTTTTTTAAATCAACAGTAAGTTCGTTTTCATTATTATTATGTCTGAATATTTTTGCAAGTTGCAATTTTTTTGGTGGTGCTAGGGACTGAGCCCAGGGTCTCATGCATGTGAAACATGGCCACTGCCATTTGTCCCACACCAGCTAAGACCACAAGCCAACAGCTTTTGTGAGACTCAACTACACTTTGATGTTTTGAAGAGAAAAACATCAAAGTCCTATCTGATATTAGAGCCAGCCCACCCTTCAATGATACCAGCTTAGAATGAGAGGTCCCTACATTAGAGCATACCAAGATTTGATACTTTGTAAATTTCTGGAAAATATTCTCAATAAAGTGAACAGCAAAAAAAATCTGTTTAAAATTGAACTGAACTGATTTTCTAAAAATGCTAAAGACCAAAGGCTCAAACGGAAATCTTACTGCCACAAGTACGTGCTGATAACTGAAGTCTCTCTTAAAATATTTGAATTTCTAAAGTCCTCATAGTCTGACCTAATTGAGCTTTACCACTTTTAATGAGAAACACTAATACTATCCTTTAGGAGTTCCATCTCCAAGTCAAAGATAAAGTTTTATCTTCAGTGGTTTAATTCATTTCTGTATCACCTCAGTAGAAAGAGCTTTCTTAAATAAATACAAAGAATGTACGCTAAGGAGCCAGGGCAGTAATACCCAATCTGAATTCTAGACTATCTGAAGATATGCAATTACATTTCAGAAAGAAGTGTTTTTCTATTTTAACTTTCACTCTATTCCTCCTAGCAGTCGTGAGTTGGAATGATGATGATGTTAAATCTAATTAGACACAGATTTACCACTTGCCCTCCTGCATTCCCATCTTGCTAATATTATAAATGGTACCTACTTTTAGAACTGTAATAAGCTCACCGCGACCATCAAATTCAAAATGCTAGAAATCTATTTGTTGGGAGAAACTGCTCTCAGACAACCAAGGAAGAGGCTCTCACTGCACATGCAGAACCACTCCTGTGGGCCACAGACAGCCCCACAGAAAGCTGGAGCCAACCTGTCCTGGGATCTTGGCTTCCCACCCACTGGCTCTCCAAGTGACCTCAGGAAACTGCTTAAACTCAGGGCCTCCATGTTTCATCTGTGAAGATGATAATCTGCCTCCCTTACAGTTACCATGACATGTCAAAGGGATAATAAATGTAAAGCACTTGCAATACCATCAGCATTGAACACTTAAAAACATCAGTTATTTTGATCGTTTTATTTTCTCTTACAAGTACACATAACTGCTCAACAAAAGTAACCAGAGTAACAGCTTCTCTCCATCTCTGAACATTGATATCATAAACTTCCTCCCATAATGCAAACTCCGTAATTTCCAGCACATCAACAATAGTGACAGCTTCAGATTATTAGAAGTCTTACAGCACAAAGCTATAAGTGAAATCAATACGCACACAGGTCCAAGTTCAGCAACCCAAGCAAAAGTCAATAATTAGCATCTTATGGCTTGAATATGAGGAACAATTTGTAACAATTCCAAAAATATTCACAATTGGGCCACAGGGTTAGCTCAGTGGTTCCGGCACCTGCCTTGCAAGCGCAAGGTCCTGAGTTTGATCCCCAGTTAACCACATACAATGCTGGGCATGGAGACTCACGCCCACCAGCAATCAATACCACATACCACAGTGCTGGGTGTGGTGGCTCACGCCTGTCATCCCAGCACTCAGAAGGCAGAGACAAGAGGATTGCTGAGTTCGAAGCTTGCCTAGGCTACAAAGTGAGCTCAAAGCCAGCCTGAACTACAAAGTGAGACCCTATCTCAAGAAAAAAAAAAAAAAATTCACAATCTCAGACGCAATAATGCGTCTCTATAATTCAGCTACTCAGGAGGCTAAGGCCAGAGGATCCCAAGTTTGCAGGAAGCCTGGGCAATTTATCAAGGCCCTGTCTCCAAACAAACAACAAGGAAGCACTGGTGCCAGAAAGATTATTATGTCTATACTCCTAGCACTTGGAGGCTGAGGCAGAAGGCTCCAAGTTCAAGGCCAACCTGGGCTATACAGTGAGATCCTATCTAAAAAAAAAAGAAAAGAAAAGAAACAGCTGGGCATGGCAGCACATGCCTGTAATCGCAGCATTAGGAGAGGCTAAGGCAGGAATATTAAAAGTTCAAGGCAGGTCTGGGCACTTTAGCAAGACTGTCTCAAAAAATTTAAAAGGCCAGGAATATATTTCCATGTAAAGGCTCTGGGTTCAATTCCAAATACCACAAAAAAAGGGAAAGGGAGAAGGGGGTGCTAAAGATGTACTTCAGTACTATCTGGGTTCCATTAAAAAAAATTCTCACACTGGCTATCTCATATTTTAGATCCCTTCTAATAATCTGATAAAGGCTATAAATCCTGACTTGGAAAAACATGGAAACATTCACTTGACTTCACAAGAATTCACTTTCAAGGAATTTGTGGGCCACCTACCAAGTTCATTCATGGATTCCAGGTTAACAATTCCTGTTACATTTATTTAGTAGACTTACGTGCTTGCACATTTTGTTTTGTTTTGTTGAGACAAGGTCTCACTATACTATACAGCCTAGGCTGGTCTTAAAACTCATGATCTGCCTACCTGAGGCCTCCCAAAATTACCACTTTAATCTAAGATAGCAATATGTTATGATGTAGTTTAATCAAATTTTTCAAGGAAAAATGTTGTTCTACACAATCTAAGCAGGCAAACATGGTGATGCATACCTGTAATCCCAGCATTTGGGGAGGCTAAGCCAGAAGGATCACCATGAGTTTGAGGATACACTGGGCTACAAAGTAAGTTTGAGGCCAGCCTGAACTACATAAAGGAGACTCCAACTCAAGAACCAAACAAACAATGGTAGATTTGTATAATACAAGCATGTTTCTAAACTGGCTTGAAGTGATTTTTTTTATTTGTTCTTTTTAAATAATTAGAAGTACTCAATACAACTGATCTCCAAATTACATAAAGTAAAAGTTCTAGGATGTGTTTTCTTGGCCTCCCTTGGTAAATGAAGGTGCTAATTGGACATTTTAAAGATCAGCATCATAAAAAGCAGTTGCAATTGTATGCTAAGCAATAATGCAGCGTTCTCAATCCTGGACACTTTCAGACATGAATTTTCCTTTAGACTAAAAATAGTCTGTACAGATGCTGCCTGAAAAAAATATGGTAAGGTTGGCAAGAAACGATGGGCAAGGTTAACAAGAAGGATGGGAAGGGCACTATGGAAAATTTAGAGTTTCTGTTTTGGTTTTGCTGGTACCAGGGATAAAGCTCAGGACCTTGAGCTTGCCAGGCAGGCACAGTGCACTGAGCTACATACAGCCCAGAAAACTTGTAGTGACTCTTCTATCACAAATGAAAACCCCTAGGATCATAAAATCATTAAGACACGTCACTAAATTGATTAAAGTGCCTGAATGAGTCCATGTACCTGGTAGTTATAAACCACTGGCATACCTTAGGATAGTATTTTTGAGAACCAAGATATCCACATTTAACAAAAAATGGCCCTATATTCCTTATGGAATTTCCTTGAGGTATATATAAACGTTCATAAAAATATTTAAAGAAAAATAAAGTGCCTAACATGGCTGTCAAATACAGGAATTAGGATGCAACTCATTTCCTTCCTATTTTTTTAACAAATGTTACTAAGAAGATAATTTCACAGGTTTATCTATTTTTGTTAAAACCACATTCTCCCACAAGGAACTTGGCACTGGTTACACAAACACATCTACAAATGTGAAACTCTAATGAGACACAAATACAGTTAAGAAATAAATTCTAGGGGCCAGAGATTTAGCTCAGTGGTTCCGGTGCCTGCCTCACAAGCGCAAGGTCCTGAGTTCAATCCTGGTAACCACATACAATGCTGGACATGGTGACTCATGCCCACCAGCCATCAATACCACATACCACAGTGCTGGGCGTGGTGGCTCACGCCTGTCATCCCAGCACTTGGGAGGCAGAGGCAGGAGAATTGCTGAGTTTGAGGCTTGCCTGGGCTGCATAGTGAGCTCAGGGCCAGCCTGAACTACAAAGGAAGTTCCTGTCTCAAGAAAAAAAAAAAAGAAATTCTAGGCTTTAGATTCTAGGCCACCTCATCCTCGCTGGCTTCCAGAGCAAGATCCCTGAAACTCAAAAAAGAGCTAAACAGAGCTCAACTCAGGGTGCGCGGGGTATCCAAAGAGGAAAAGCAACAGTCAGGAGCACAGTTTTCTCTACACATTTGTTCAACCCCTTCTAGCACGGTCGGTGGATGACCACTTCTCCTACCATAGGGGCTACTTTACAAGATGATAAATGAACTGACATGGAAGGGACACACCCCAAAGCTGGAGAGTCTGAATTATGAGCAACTCACTGCTGGTCTACTTTGCTTTTGGTGTGGAAGATAATTCCAAAGTAGCTATAAGACAAAGGAAAAATCTTACTCAGCGGAAGACTCCAACGGCAGCAATTAGAGAAGGGTAATTCTGCCATTTATCTCTAATGCTACAGAAATAACCTAAAACTCAAGAGGGTAAGAGAAGACATTTTTGGACCCAAAATAAACATTCAGCAACTGAGAATTGGACAATAAACGACATTAAGTGGAAAACGGGAGGCATTTAGGTCACATATTAGAACAAGCTCAGTATTACAAGTCTGGAGGTTTCTCTCTGAAATTAATAATGAAAGAAAAATAATGACCTTTCTTAGGTTTCTGAAATACGTGACCAGCCTTGGGGCAGGAAGATTAAAGTTGTTCCCTTCCAGCAGTAACCAGTTAGCAATCAGAGGCGTCACTTTAACTTGTGGCCAACCAGTAAGGAAGCCTTGGATACTTGTAAAACAATGCACACGTCTCAACATAGAAAAGCCTGCCGGAGGCCCAGGGTTTTACCAAAGTTTACCCGATCTTTCGCACAGATGAAAGTGACACTAGGAACGCGCAGCAAGACCGTCCTCCACGCTTACCTGGTCTTTCTCGTGGGGGAGGAGGCTGACCGGCGGGAGTGAGGATGGAAAAGCGCTGGGGTACTGCGGGGACGCCGCCGCCACCGCCTTGGCCTTGCCGTCCACGCCCCCGTAGTTGACCCTGTACTGCGGCCCGTCCTTCAGCAGCCTCCCGTTGTTGACGGCGCGCTTGGCGCCCAGGCGCAGGCGCTGCTGAAAGGCTGGGTTGTTGGTGGTGCTCGTGAGATCGCTCTGGCTTCGGAGATACTTCTCGATGTTCTTCAGGGAGGAGCCATTGGGCTCCTCCAGTCCTTCGATCGCTCTCCTTAAAAGTTTATTCCAATCCACATTGCGGAGATCATTACATGATCCTCTTGACCCCTTGGCTGACTTGGGAAAAGTGCCCGGTTTAACGGCTGAGAAGCGCCCAGGGTTGTCTGGGTCCTTGTAGGAAGCGAGGCCTTTGTTGGTGACTTTGAGCACAGAGCCATCCTGAACGCTGAGCTCCAGCTGTTCGGAGACGGTCTTCTTATCCAGCCCATGGGAGGCGCTGACCGCATGGCAGATTCGCTCTTCAGAGGGCCTTTGCTTTTGCTTTTTGATTTTCTGTATAGCTTCAAGAATCCACTCTGTATAAAGTGGGTTTGCAAGTTTTACCATGGTTGACAAATGACTTCTTCAGCACAAAAGTTACCCATAGAGGTTCTCCTTGTATTTAACAGAACTTGCACATTTGAAAGTCTTTGACGATTCAACAAACGGGCAGAGTATTCCAGACCATATTAAGCAACATCTTAAAAACATCCATCCTTAAGAGATTCACAAGAGGACAAAGTGGCAATGGAGAGGGTTGTCTATTTTATCAACACGAAAGACTGCATTCAAGTGAAGGACATCTTTCACTAGGGAACCAAGACCTTGAAGGGTAAAAAGGAGAGAAAACACTCTTAATAATGGAACTTCTACAAATAAAGATTGCT
>PVIC010026218.1:0-24704 GCA_004025085.1 Thryonomys swinderianus | reverse complement strand
TAGTTCAGGCTGGCCCTGAGCTCACTATGGTGCCCAGGCAAGCCGCCGCGAACTCAGCAATCCTCTCGTCTCTGCCTCCCGAGTGCTGGGATTACAGGCGTGAACCACCACGCCCAGCATTATATGTGGTAACCGGGGATCGAACTCAGGTCCTTACGCTTGCGAGGCAGGCACCGGAACCACTGAGCTAACCCTCCGGCCCCCCCAGAGATGTTCTTAATGGAAGTTACACTGCCTTTTATTAATGCCCAATGGAAATTTTGTGGGTGCATTTTTGGTTGACACAATAATTAAGGTAGCATTACTAGCCCTTAGGGGGAAAAGGCCCAAAGGGTCCTCAATAGCCCACAAAGTCAAGTCTTGCACAATAAAGAGTAATCCCTCTTCCTACACAACTTTCAAATGACAAGATGATGAAAAATTTGTTCAGTAGAACCTCGCTGTTTTAAACAAAGTATTCTTGTATACTTTTAATCATCACTCAATTTTCCGGGATATTGTGTAAGGTAACGATAGATTATTGTTAGACTTGGAACTTTATCAAACACTGTTCACCTTTTCTGGAAATCACCTCAACAGCAACACCACTTGTAATATTAGAGCCCTTATAGCGCAACTTTATCAGTCAGCAAATACAGCTGTCACATTCTTTATTTTTCTACACTTAGGTATAAACTGTGTTATTTCATTATCTGCCTGTGTAGCCATTCCTAAGTACCTGTAGATTGACCAAAGTAAGTTATCTTTCCCTATTTTCTCCTTTGTAGTACATTATACTGTTTGATGGGGTTTCCTTAATGAGGAAAGGGATTAAGAACATCTAAGAACTCCATTTCAGGTAGTAAAGAGGAGTTAACAAACACTGCCATAAAAGGAGATTCAAGAGAGATATTTAACTTTACTAGGTGTCACCCACCCAGAGGTTGGAGAGAACTGGGCAGAAGGACAATAAATTGTACCTCATAAAATGACTTTAACTTTTTTTTTTTTTGTTGTTTTTGAGACAGGGTCTCGCTTTGTAGTTCAGGCTGGCCCTGAACTCACTATGGTGCCCAGGCAAGCCGCAGCGAACTCAGCAATCCTGTCTCTGCCTCCCGAATGCTGGGATTACAGGCGTGAGCCACCACGTCTGGCACTGTGGTATGCGGTGTTGATTGTAGGTGGGCGTGTCTCCACGCCCAGCATTCTATGTGGTCACGGGATCGAACTCAGGACTTTGCGCTTGCGAGGCAGGCGCCGGAGCCACTGAGCTAACCCTCCGGCCCGACTTTAACAGTTATTTACGTGCTACACTGGTGACAGAGTACACTAACATTCCTTATATAACACTGTCTCCAAGTGAGTTTAGGCATCAAATTTAAACTATATGCATTTTCTAGTTACGTTAAAAACCATATTATTTTTAACTGAATAATTCTTAGAATTGATTTAAATATATTTCAAATGAGTATGTAAACATAGTTATCATTAGCCTTCATATCACTTAATCCCATTCTCCCTGAAATCTATTATGCTGGGCATTTCTTAGTAATCTTGTAGTAACCAACCCTTGCCCTCACCCACACCCAAAGGACAATATAGATTTCTTTTACTGCATTACTGACACACAGTACTGACACACACACAAAAGACTTTCTTATGAAAACCTAAAGAAATTTAACTCTAAAGAAATTATATTCCTGTTCTGCAGAGTTAACTACTTTTGCTGACTCTTTACATCAAGTGATTATAATTCAGCAAGTGAATTGGTCTGAACCGACAAAGAAAAAGGGTATGGTCACTCATGTTTAGCCCTACCTTTTTCTTTTTCAGAGCCAATATAAACACAGTACATTCCAACTCTATAGACAAAAATCTAAAAAAGCTTAACCCATTACTCACCAGCCCCAAAATATCCTTATTATCTATAATACCCTAAACTTTAAAATACTGTATTTTAAATAAGCAAAAAGGAATTGATGAAAAACAGTGTAAGGCCCTCTGCTCACTGCCTTCCTAAACTCAACTTTAATTTTCAGAAAATGAAAAATTTATTTTATGAAATTTAAGGTGGCTGAGCTTAAGAATAGACATATGTATAGAACTGCAACGTAACAAAAATATCACTACCCTAAATTTTTTCTCATACAAAATGCTCCTTTTCAAGCAGGAATGGTGGCCTATGACTGTACTATGCCTGTTCAACATTCAAGAGGCTGAGGCAGCCTGGACTACACAGTGAGCTCAAGGCCAGCCTGAACTACACAGCAAAAACTTTTCTCAAAAAAACAAAACTAGGGCCAGAGATTTAGCTCAGTGGTTCCAGCCCCTGTCTAGCAAGTCCAAGGTCCCTGGTTCCATCCCCGGTAACCACATACCACGGTGCCAGGTGTGGTGAATCACGCCCACCAGCAATTAGTACCACATACCACAATGCCTGGTATGGTGGTTTACGGCCATAATCCCAGCACTTGGGAGGCAGAGGCAGGATTGCTGAGTTCCAGGCCTGCCTGGGCTCCATAGTGAGCTCAGGGCCAGCCTAAACTACAAAGTGAGACCCTGTCTCAAAACAAAAAAAAAGAAAAAAGAAAAAAATTACTTTTCCTAGAGTTCTAGTCACAGAACTTCAGAGCTAGAAACAAATTTCTGACCTTTTAAACCTTCTGAACAGCCCATTTCATTTCACATTCATTTCCACAGATTTTTTCCCTCCTACTGAGCTCCTAAACAAGTACTAGATGTCTGAGAAACAGACCTTCTTTTCGTTTTATAAGGTCCCTCTCACCAGCTCTTTGCCCTACTTACCATAATCCTGACAATGGATGAGTGCAAATAAGTGTCTTTCTGCTATTTTTCATTAAAATTACCTTAATACTAAACCTATGCTTTTTCCCCATGCTCTGGGCCTCTGCTCTTTGATACAGCCCATGCATCTTTGGAGACTGCCGAATTCCCTTACTTCATTTACACTGCTACCTTGAAGGTATAAATAGATAATCACATCTCCCTTGGTGTTCTCGTTTCCTAAGTTCAACTTCTTCACGGTTTTCTCTTAAATCTGAAATTACTATCATTGTAGAATTATCTACAATTCTTTCCTACATGTTAGAGTATTTGTAATTATCTGGAGTGCAATCTTAATATACAGCAACAGTGTTGGTACTACTATAATTTTGCTATGTGACCACTAGGTTATTCAGTGATGGTTTACTGCAAGGTATGCGAAGCCTCTTTATACTCATTCTTTTCCAGGTACCAGTTTCCTAGTTTGCATGAAGGGCATTTATATCAGCTCCCTTGGTGAAAGACTAGAGTTTTAGTATTAATGAATATAATTTCAGTGCTGGAACTGCTGTGCTACTTTTTCCCCAATTGTTCCATAACGGTCCCCAAACCGGCTAAACTTGTATAACCAAAAACATCCCAAATTAAATTTAACACATTCCTTCAATCTGTAGACCGAAAAATACCTCACATGGCTGCCAACTAAGAGGGACAGCTTGTTGCCTTTTTTTTCCCATCAGAAGCAACGTCCAAAATCAGAAAATAATACTACTATATGATCTTACACTTGAAACGCAGATGATTCTGTCATGATGATTCCACGTCCCCTCCCTCCCTTCCCTTGGCCAGTATTCAAGTCAATCTGTACTCACCAGAATGTGCCTCAAACAGCATCCGAGTAAGCATTCAGCTCAGAATAAACAGTAGTGCTCCCAGCCCTGTACTCAACCAGTAACTCAAAGGCAGGGACTAGGGAATAACGAACACAAAGTCTAATTTAAAAGAAAGGACAATGGAGCATACTGGAAGAAACATTATGCTTTAATTATCATATTCAGATTATTTTGGCTTCCCTTCTCCCCAGGTTCAAGTAGGGGGAAAATATCGTATAGTAAGTAATGGATAATTTTTTAAATGGTGTATTTTCTTTACTAATGACTAGTCAACAGCATTATGTGCTGATACTGATAAATACCTTGTGAAAATCATCACTGTTATAAAAACCACTAGATTATTCCAGACTAAAATGGCATATAAAAAACATAACAAATTCAGTATTATTTTACTGCTGAAAATGATTTTCAAAGTGAATTTCAAAGCCATTAGTATGTGTGAATCAAGTTAGGTGATTCGTTAGTCACATCTTTTGGTTTTCTAAATTCAGCCACAGGGAATTAAGGATAAGCAGTGCTTCAAGAACTTACGTTACTGTATATGTAACATTATACATGGACATTAATCACAAATTCTACAATTCTACTGGGGTCACGTACCAAAAAAAAATTTTAAACCCTTTTCTAAAGAGCTCTTGTATCTCAGAGTTATTTCAACATCATTCATTACATGTGAGCCAAATATTCTTTTTCACTAGGCCCTACTAACCGCACCTTAGGTCCTAGAAAATTCTAGGCTGGAATATAACTTTTTAAAGTTATTTTTAAATGAACAAGTAGCAAGGATGTGGCTGGTAACTGAAACCTGATAATAGTACGTAACAGTTTGTTGTATTATTTCTTCTATTCTTGCACATTTAGAATTCTAAGTAAAATGCAAAAGAAAAACAGTAAGGAAATGAACCTAATTAATAGGTAAAAAGGGTTAAGTGTATTAATGAAAACCTTTAAAGATACTGCTTCCAAGGAATAACAATTTATGAACTTCCCTGGCAACATTAAGGTTGCCTACTTTATCAATGATGTATAGGTTCTAAAGTCTAAAGTATTTAAGAGACAGGTGAAAATAAGTCATATAAAAAAACAAATTTCCTCAAAAGAAACATAAAATATAAATACTGAAGTGTTGTTTCATTCTTTCCATTAGCCATCCACTCTTCAACCAACAGAAACAAATGCAAAATATCTACCTACCTGGCAGGATTTTTCACTTCTTGTTTTAATCCACAATGGCAATTTTCCCAGCAAATTTAATACGAGATCTCTATGTAACAGAAACGGTCTGCCTTCCTTGAAACTGCAAGTGTTGTCTAAGATAAACTTATAGGTAGTCAAGATTTCAAAACAGTGTACGTCTCAAAGTCAATTTTTGTTACTTTCCAAAGTTAAAAAAAAAAAAGACAAATCTTTTAAAACAGTATTACTTCTCTAGGTCTTTTGCCCAATGGAGACAGTACCTCAGTGTAAAGTCAACAGAAGTGTAATTTTTAGAATTGGAAGGGAATTTTGACATCATCTCATATATCCGTTTTCAAATACCACCATGAGGAAAAAAAGAATCCACAGCATAATGTACAGATGCAAACACATTCTTATCTGTTTTACTGTATCTACTGAATAGGTAACAATGTACCTTCTTACTATTCTGTCAGAAAAGATTTGCCTTTTTTGCGTATATTTCAACAGAATGTGTCAATTTGGATATGACTGAAACAACTGGTACATGCTGGACCTTAATGCTTCCTAATAATAAAACCTTACATAATATATAGAACCCCAACACTTCCACAGTAACTTCACATCATCTGATTTATATTTCACTGTGCAGTCAACTTGAAGCAATACTTGGGTTTAACAATTATAAAACAAAGAGAAAAGAAACATTCCCAAATTGATATGCTTCTGGAAAATAGCATAAAGTTCCAGTAATCAACCTTATTACATTATGTGTATTTGGGAAGACTAATCTTAAAACATTCTGCAATTATTTCCAGAAATGCAAAAGAATGTCATTTTTAAGAGCTGGGAGTGTGAGAGATGGAGTCCAGGTCCTTCACAATGAACTACACCTTCATCCTTTACTTTGAAATATGTTCCTGCTAACTATGTAAATTACTAACTGCCCATGTAGGGCTTGAAGTGTGATCCTCAGCCTTCCAGAGTGCTACAATTAGAGGTACACCTCCTCACAAGAAACCTAACCAAGATGTTTCTATTTAGCTAACCACACTTTTTTAAATTTAAAAAACATAAAAACAAAGTTAAACCTACTGTGCATTTTAGTTAACACACTAAACTGAAGTTAGATACAAATTCTGACTCCTGCTCCTAAATGAAATGAACTCTTCAAAGGCAGATACATTTCACTGAATTCACTTTCAAATTTAGACATCAATTAGCCTCAGGGATTATGTTTTTACATTAAGGAGCTATTTATAGATGAATAAAATACTGTTGAGTCAGAATCTCTCTATGTGGTCCAGGCTGGCTTTGAACTTGTGATCCTCCTGCCTCAGCCTCCCAAGTGGTCCTGGAATTAGAGGCAGGCAGCACCACACCCAGTTCTTGCACCATGGTTTTAAATCTGATGTGTCCATTTCCCATAGGTCCCTGGTCTATGTATTTCTTTCTTTGCCAGCTTGTTTCCAGATGCTCCTCAATGAAGATTCATTCCTCGTTCTCACTCCCTGCTTTTCTCCTTGTGCTACTGCAGCCTGTCTTCTCTTTCTTTCTCACAACTTCATATCTATGTCTTATCCTGTCCAGACTGCATCCACCGTAAATATAGTAATTAATAGAATGCATCAGAAAGTTTTTCACAAAATTCACTTTTCCCAAAATTTCTTTGCATAACTCTATTCAGACTTTTCACTGAACATCTAAGATCGGCAATGTTTGGTTTTTCTACATACTGCATTTTAATAGATTATTAGCACTTTATCTCTTTCCCACACTGATTCAAAAAACAAAACAAAACAAAACAAAAACCTTACCCAAATCTAGCAGTTTCAAAGTTTAGGAGACACTTTACTTAAAACAATGTCCTGGGTTCCAGGGATTGAGCTTAGCAGCACATGCCTGCATGGCAAGCACAAGGTCCTGAGTTCAATCCCAAAAAGAACTCCATCCGTACAGAGAACATTTCTAGTCACATCTGGTCATCTTTGGAAACCTAAATAACTTTTTATTTTTAGTTTTGTTTTGTTTTGTTTTTGAGACAGGGTTTCACTTTGTAGTTCAGGCTGGCTCTGAGCTCACTATGTAGTCCAGGCAAGCCTCGAACTCAGCAATCCTCCTGTCTCTGCCTCCCGAGTGCTGGGATTACAGGCGTGAGCCACCACGCCCGGCAATAACTTTTTATTTAAAAAAAAAAAATCAAGAGACAGTACAAAAGTTGTCTTTATTAACATCTACACATGCTGAATATTAAAACCATATTAAGGAGGAAAAAGGTGAGCTATTCCAAAGTCTAATTTCTCATGAGGGCCTTTGAAACTTATACAAGATCAGTCCTATAAAGAACATCAATCTTAATAGATGGCAAATATGTGAATTGTGCAGCATATTCATATGTTTTTATTTCCCTTTGTTTTAAACCTTAGTACATTCACAAGTTCCTGCTAGCCCTCAAAAGAAAATAAAAACTTCTGTATTTCCAATTTGAACCCATAACCTTATAAAACAAACCTAGGAACAAGTCCTAGTGTAGAAACATGGCCTTTCTTCTCAGACCTTGCCCAAATTCTCAATCTATCTGTACCATTGTACCTTGGTGATATTTCACACTGAATGCTGGTGTTACTTCAAACCTCTTTAAGAAAGGCTTTATAATAACCAAAGCAAACTACTTCTGGGCAAATCTTATTTGGCTTGTTTATGCTGATATTTGTTGCCTGACGTTTGGCATATCTGTACCATAGCTACCACACATAAGGTTTCAGTTCATACAAAGAGATGTAGTCAATGGCAAAGTGTTAAACTTGACAGAAAAGAAAGACTGACAAATAATCTCCTACAGATAATGACATTATTGCAAAGCACAATGTTCACAACTATCTTGTATCACCCAAGCAAAATGATTTCTTCAAACGGAGCTCAATAGTCAAATTTGTTTGATTCCTCATTGTCTCCACTAGTATTAATTACCTAAGCTGATATTTTCAAAAGGAACATTTCTACAGTTCATATTCATTCATCTTGTAACCATCTCTAACTCATCCATTATGTGCCAGGTACTACATTCTGCTTTATCAAACACTGGTTTCCTCTGAAAAGGTGATGGTTGGCCCTTATGCAAGGCATTTGGTTTGAGGGGTTCCTGCATGCCATCTGTCTACCAGATGGAAATATGAACTTCTTCACCAGTATTTACAACTGCAGACAGTGTAGCTGGTCACTTTTCGTAAAGTTATTATAAATAGCAAAAGCACAATCCTTGTGTGGGGTCTTCAAATGGCCTATTCACTATTATTCAAAAATGACAAGCATTAGGAAGTGTTCAATACACACATGAAGAAAAATAAAGTGCTGCTTTTTTTTTTTTTTTTTTTTTTTTTTGAGACAGGGTCTTGCTTCGTAGTTCAGGCTGGCCCTGACCTCACTATGGTGCCCAAGCAAGCCGCCACGAACTCAGCAATCCTCCTGTCTCTGCCTCCCGAGTGCTGGGATTACAGGCGTGAGCCACCACGTCCGGCATTGTGGTATGCGGTGTTGATTGTTGGTGGGCATATCTCCATGCCCAGCATTATATATGGTTACCGGGGATCGAACTCAGGACCTTGCGCTTGCGAGGCAGTCGCCGGAACCACTGAGCTAACCCTCCGGCACATAAAGTGCTGCTTTTTAAATGGTAAGAATAGTAACAGCTAACATTTCCTGAGACACTAAGCTATGCTAATTCTAAGTAGCCACTGGCTCATTTAATTGCATCACCCATAGAAGACTGACATCATGACAGATAAACTAAGGCATAACTTATTCAAGATCACTCAGGTATAGAGAGCTGGAATTTTCAAACCCCAGTTCTACCAGTGTCCAAAGCCTGTGCTCTTGATTACATTACACTGTTTAGTTGGCACTCACTGGATTTTAGTATGAAGTTTTTCGATGATTTACAAATTTCTTTCTTAAAATGAATCTTTTTTTTCTTTAGATTTGAATCTAGGGCCTTGGACATGTTAGTCAAGCACTCTACCACTGAGCAACATCACCAGACTTCTTTTGCTGTTTTGGAGACAGTCTTACTAAATTACCCAGTTGGCCTAGAATTTATGATCCTCCTGACTCAGCCTCCTTCCCAAGTACCATGGCATACCACATCACCAAGCTAAAAATGAACCACTTTTTTCCTCTCATAACGACTTTCACCCTCAACTACATCCCAAACCTTTTTAGAAACAGGGTCTCACTAAATTGCCCACATTGGACTCAAACTGGTCCTCCTCCTGCCTGAACCAACCTTCCAGAGTACTGGGATTAAGGTGCACACAACCATACCTGGGCAAAATAAAGCATATTTTCTCAGAGTGCACACACAAACCAACAAATAAGGATTTTACTTGAAACTGTGTTCTTACAAGTCTAAACATTTGGCTAGGAAATAAAATCTGAATAAAAGCCCTGAATCTCTGTGGCAGCAGGATTTCCATTAGACTCATTAGAGAGTGGAAAACAACATGACAGTCACTCAATTCAAATTCTTCATTTTAGGACTAACAGTAGGGGCACCCTGAAAAACATCTATGCTACTATAAACATCTAAACCACACTCTTGAACCCAGAAATACTGCTCTTTCAGAGCATCATTTTAATAATCTAACCTTTCTAGCATTTTGACATCACAGAGTATCAGTTTCTAAAGCACTATAAACAAAAAACTTTATAACAAGTCAGAGTACTGCAGAGCTATTACCAACTGAAAACTTGAATATTTCCATAGGATAGGCTATTGAAAGGAATAAAATGGCACCCTTTACTATATAAGCTCAAACTCAAAAAATAGCCATTTCTTCCTTGAATCAATTTACATTCATTTGGGTCAACAACAGGCTCAGCTTCACGTTCCTGGTCATGTCATGTGACCGAATTCAAGCTCATTTCAAGAGAAAGGCTGTACTCTGCTGTATTTAGAACACATATCATTGGGAGCAGCCAGATGAGTCTTCATAGGTCTATCCAAAAACCTTGCTTCAGTTGCTAAGAAACTACAATTTCACCATATTATAAATCACTGGAAAGAAACTATGCCAGCTGAGACTTAACATGTAAAACCAAAGATCTTCCACCTATTGTGCAAAACGAAACCATGCTATTTCCATAAATCAAATAGCTGAAATCAAAATTAAGCTAAACTCATGTTAAGACAGATGGAAAACTGGTAAGACAAATCAAACTAACTCTATTCTGCCGTTCACAATGACTTCACACTTGAAGGGAAAGAAAATATATATATATTTATATAGTTACAATACTCAATGTAATTGACAAAAATGTTTTCTTCCTGACCCCTGAAATGATAATTCAAGGACATGAAGTCTACACAAGAGTTGAACGGTACAATTTGGTAAAACAAACACTTATTTAACTAACAATGTTTCTTCAATTCTGTGATAGATTTTTACAGTAATCTTCACCAAGTAAAATCTACTTTCTCCATACAAGACTCAATTCCATGAGCTCAATCCTTGATTTTTCAATTAAAATCATGTAAATTTCAGTCCTTTTAAAGAGTAATTACTGTTCTAGCATAATAATGAAGATAAATTATAAAATAATTTGTACTTTACTCTCCCGAACTGACTCGCCACAATTTTTCATATAAAAATATATTTAAGCCTCTTAATAGCTGTTTCCACAAGAGCAGAAACAGGTTCACATTCACCAGCTGAACTGTAATACCTGCCTTTAATCAGAATCTGTTTTGTCCAGATTTCCCCACACCTGACTTCCCAGCATTTCTCCATCTTCCCTAACAACCGTCAGTTCAAATTACAATTCCCTCAATTTCACTGTACCTTGCACACATCCAAAAAGCTACTTTCACCTTCTTCAAAAATAACATCTTTCCAGTCCTGAAACTTTCATATCTCAAAATCTACTTCCTCCATCTCCCTCTGGCCACTAACTGCCCTCAATCCCACCAATGCAGATGCAGCTGTGTCGCTGCCTTCCCAAACACCCTACACACTCCAAACCAACGTGACACCCCCAGCTTCCTGCATTTTACTCCTTTCCCTTATTTTTCGTCCACCCCCACCATTATAGTCAGGCACCCTTACTTCTTCCTCCACCCCAGTTTCAACACTTTCTCCAATCCTCTGCTCATTTTCCTCTCCTTATTTAGAAACTCCTTTCTGCTTTCCCAACCGCTACTCTCCGACAGATACCCAGCACTCCACCCTCTTAGGCAACCCAACCTCTTCCCCCAGCTCCAGTGGAGATACTGCCGCTGCTTTCCAGGTCCCCTACTGCAACCAACCCACTCCCTCATCTTCCTGCCCACCTTTCCTCCACCTCCAGACCCGAGGTTCCCGATCCTCTACCCGTCTAGTACTCCGCTCACCCTCGGGGACTCCCTTCTCCATTATTTTTGAGGGTCCCCGTAGGATTTTAGCAGACGCCAGCGCCCGGGAGCCTCGACCTCCGGGAGACTGGCCGACACCCCCCTCCGTCGCCTAGCACACAGACGCCAGTTCCCCGCCACCTCCAGGAGGAGCTGCGCCCCCTCCTCGCCCGCCCCCGCTACTCTACTCCTCGCCCCAGCTTCCTCGGGCGCCTGAGCCGCTCCAGTCCCCAGCAGTGCGGGTCGCGCCAGGCGCCCCCACCTCCGCAGCCCGCGCCTGTTCAGGCCCCGAGCGGCGTCTAGTCCTCGGACCCCGGCCTTCGGCAGTCTGCCGCCGGCGCCCTCGGCCCCCGCCCGCCAGCCTGCCCGCCCGCCCCCGGCGCCTCGCTTACCGTTCTGAGCGGCGCCCGGCCCCGGGAGGAGGGAACCAGAGACCAACAGCAGCGAGAGGGCCAGGGCGCTGGGGAGCGACGAGCCCGACATCCTCCCTAACACAGGACGGAACAGCGAAATGGCCCGGGCCGGGGCCGGGGAAGGGAGGGGAGGGAGGGAGGGGGCGGGCGAACGCGAGAGGGAGTCAGCGAGGGAGGCAGCCGCGACTGGGCTCCGTCCTTCCCCGTCCTCCTCCTACCGCCGCAGCGCCCAAGCCTCGCGAGAGCTTCGCACCAGGCCGTGGGCGGCACAGGGGTGACAGCGGCAAACATCGCGAGAACATTCAGCCTCTTCAGACGCTCCCGCCCTTTGGGTTCGGCATCCCTACCCCTCTGGGCGCTGATTGGCCCAGTACAGGGTAGGTCACGTGCCAAGGGTGCCTCTGGCCACGTGACGAGGTGCCGCGAGGCCCCGCCCACTCGTGCGGCGAGGGTGCGCAGGATACTTGGCGTGCACTCTTCCCCTCAGTGGAATGAAAGCGCAGGTGAAGGCGGTGAAGCGATCAGAACTCCTTACAGGCTCTTCACGCATCCTGCGGGCCGTGCGTCTGGGTCTGGCCTTAAAACTGATACACGACACCTGCTTTTACACCTGCCAGTCATTTTCCTCCAGCAAAATCCTGCCACATCTTCCTTTTGGTCTTTGGCATCCGTCGGTACCTGCCCCAACCTTCCTGTCCTGTCGCGTCTGCTGTGGCCTCTGGCATCTCTTGCCCCCCCCCCACCTCAACATCTGCTCTCCTGCCAGCGTGTCCTCCTTTCCTGCCCTCATCGCTCCCCCGCCCTACCCCCATTTTGGCCTTATTTTGGCTTCACAGGCTCTCAGGCCCTGAAGTTCAAGTGGCCTAGTTGCATCTCCACAGACACACTTGCAAGGTGAAGAGGTCTCGAGGCGTTTTAACGCGGGGAGTGTCTGTAGAGTACGTGGTGTGTACCAGGCACAGAGTGAACAACACCACACGAAAGTACAGTTCTGGCTAAGGATCTGGTAGCTCGGTCTAGTACGGGACTGAGGAAGGGTGAAATGACCCACAGGAAAGGAGCCAGCAAAGTCCTTTAAAGGTTGACTGGCCAGAGGTCTTTACAGGTTGCCTCGAAGTTTGGAAAATGCTATTTCTGAAGGGTTTTGTAGTATAGAAGAGCTCTTGATGGACAAGGGAGAGTTTCTGTTGCTTAACACATCCCTGACTTGGAACAGACCTGTGGAGTGAAACAGGACCCAACTTGAATCAAGACAGAGCTGGGAAACCTGGAGGAAGGAGCCGCTTACGGTTCTGCAACCTAACGTGGTTCCACAGAAGTCTCTAGAAAGGACTAAGACTGCAATTGTGTGATAGATTGAAGTGAAAACCTTTAGGTGTGGGAGTGACAGGAAAATTGATATTATCTCCCTCTGAACAAAGGCTTTCTGCAGATGGCCCTATAAGGAGAGCCGAGCCTGACAAGGGCTACCCATGGCAGGGCCAGGATATTCAGCATATGAAAGTGTTGACTGAATGCAACTAGCTTGCCTCATAGTAATCATGACAAATATCCCTATTTGATCTGTGTGACAAGGGAGCCTCATGTGATGATCATGCTCTTATTGTGGTTAGGGAAAATGAGGCTAAGAGGACATAACCTGCCCAAGTCTCTGAGTGTTTGTGTTATTCATTACTGCCAATTAGTCTGGTTTACCTGCCTGTAGAAGGTTCCTGATAGAAGTAGATTATTTCCTTGCCCTCTTGAAATTTCAGAGTAGCCTGCAGGTTACTTCAGTTGTAATGTGAGAAGTGACATGTAACATTTTCAACCGAGAGCATTTCCTTCCTAGCACAGACAGGGTTGCACGTTCTTTTGTCATAATGATGGTTGTAATTGTGATGGTAAGAGTGTGTCAATACAAAGATTGATAGTCCAGATCTTCCTGTTAGTATGATAAGCTGAGCCCTCCCGTCTACCAACACAGTTAAGGTACTGAGACTGGGTAGTCTGTTTTTACAGCAGAGCATGGCCTCACCAAGTTAGCAAAAGATGGAACTCAAATCCACCCCTCCACCACCACCACCTCTGATATCTACTTAATTGTGGCCTGGTTCTTATTTATCTGTTAAATGGGGTTAATCTGTTAAATTATAGTTCCAACCTCATAAGATCACCAAAAAAAGAAAAAAAGAGACAGAGAGAGAGAGAGAGAGAGAGAGAGAATTTATATGCAATGTTTAGAACACTTTCTGGTACATAGTAAACACTCAGATGTTGATGATGATGATGATACTACAACTCTAACTCCGCACTTACATTCTTTCTATGGTGTCCTGCTTACAAAAAGTGATGGAGGGCTAGAGATTTAGCTCAGTGGTTGTGGCACCTACCTACCAAGCACAAGGTCCCTGGTTCATCCCTGGTAACCACAAACAACAATACCAGCTGTGGTAGCCACGCCCAGCAGCTATCAGTACCACACACCACAAATGCCAGCCTTGGTGGCTCAAACCTGTAATCCCGGTATTTCGGAGGCAAAGGCTCCCACATGGCAAAGGAAGATTGCTGAGCTACATAGTGAGCTCAGGGCCAGCCTGAACTACAAAAAGAAAAAAAAAAGTGATGGATAAAGAAAAATGTCAGTATAGTGTTATCAGTCAGCTCTCAAAAACATGCAATTGTAAGAAACTCTTTTACTAAATATCACCAAACCCTATGAGACAGTGGCCATAACTGTAGTCTCCTTTTGTTGAGAAAATTCCTAAGTAAAACCTTCCAATAATATCTTTTAGAAATTTGGAGTTTTGAGGATTAGGATTCACGTACACTAAAAAAAAAAAAAAAAAAAAAAAAAAAATCTCACAAGTGTAGTGCCAGATGATGGCTGAGCTATTGGCAATACCTCAAAAGAGCCCTAGGAGTCCTCAGAGCTCAGGCTGACTGTTTCCTGGCCTCCAAAGACCACTTGTAGTTGTGTTCCAAAATTGGTAGCGCCCCCTGATGGGAGGGCCTGTAATAAAGCAGTCACCATTAACAGGCTTTATTTGGTATGGTACTCTCCATCATAGGAATCCAACTATCAATCCAAACAAGGAAGAAGGGATGAATTAAGATTTGGTCTTGAACTTCTTTTTTTTTTTTTGAGACAGGGTCTCACTTTGCAGTTCAGGCTGGCCCTGAGTTCACTGTGTAGCTCAGGCAAGCCTCAAACTCAGCAACCCTCCTATCTCTGCCTCCCAAGTGCTGGGATTACAGGTTTGAGCCACCAAGCCCACCCCGCATTTGTGGTGTGTGGTACTGATTGCCAGTGGGTGTGAACCACCACGCCCAGCATTGTTGTATGTAGTTACCAAGGATCAAACCAGGAACCTTGCCTTTGCTAGGCAGGTGCTGGAACCACTGAGCTAAATCTCCAACCCTCATTTTGAACATCTTAATAGTTAACGCTTTCCTCCTGCCAAGATCTGGGCAACTTGGAAAGTCTTGCCATTCAGTTTTACCACACCACCCATCTTGATTTCAGTGATCTTCTGACTTCCCCAGTCAATGTAATCTTTACCCTGCCTCTTCCAACTCCCAGCATCATCCTTAAGCTTCATGGATTAATGTCCTATCCAGTACCCTACTCTCATTTCTTTTACCTTCTCACTTCCAACAACTTTCTCTACATTCTTTCCTAGGTCACACCCTGAACATATTAATCACCCCTTAGAAGAGCTCCATTTTTGTTCACTGCCATCTGGCCTTTTTGTGCTAGTACCCTGTTTGTTATAATCCCTCAGCTTTACTGCGACTGCTAATCTACAGGTTCATTAGCTTCTTTTAGCCCCCACCACCACCACCTCTTTTGGTACCTGTAATCAAACTCAGGACCTTGCACTTCCAAGGCAGTCGCAATGCCACTGAGCTAAATCCCCGGCTCTGTTCATTCTCCAATTCCCTCCTTACCCAGTTTTGAGCCCATGAAACATCATTATAACAATTCCCTTATCCACATGAGTCACCAGTATTTTCTTGGGAAGACCACAGCCTGGCTGAACCCTACCACCAGAAAGGAGGTTTTATTTCACACCTGAGTGGCTAACTGTTGCCAGAGAAAAATAACATAAACAAGTAGTTATTTCACCTTAAATTCACAA
The DNA here is from genome assembly GCA_004025085.1 of Thryonomys swinderianus. Lineage (NCBI taxonomy): Eukaryota > Metazoa > Chordata > Mammalia > Rodentia > Thryonomyidae > Thryonomys > Thryonomys swinderianus. The sequence goes on along the minus strand of PVIC010026218.1, from coordinate 8,953 downwards.
TCTTGGGCTAGGGATTTAGCTCACTGGTACTGCGCCTACCTTGCAAGTACAAAGACCCAAGTTCAATCCCCAGTACTGCCAAGAACAAAATATAAAAACAAAGACAAAAACAAATTCATGATCTCAGACCTTGGAAGACTACTCAGTCTCACCTAGCAATCTCTTTCATATGTGATAACTATAAATTTGCAACTACAATAGTCTTGTGCAAGAAAGGTCTCATTTCCCTCCTCTACATCAAATTTTCTGAATATTTTTCTGCTAATATGATTACCAATCTTAGCCATGATGAACCTTCCTCATTACTTTCCCAGGGTTATATGAAATTCCTGGGGTTTTACTCAGCCCAGGACATTTACTTTTATTGATGTTATTAACTCTGGTCACTGATGGTGTCTGCATTTCCCGGACCTCAGTGAGTCCTTGAAAGTGAATGTGCCAGAGCATTTACCTCTCTTGGCTGCAGCTTCGCTCCACATCATATTCCTTTTCAATTATTTTTTTATTTCTTTGCTTCTTCTTACATTAGGTGACATCTCTGTAGATTTTGTTGTATAATCCAGGATGCCCAAGACTCCTAATGGAGTCACTTGGTTATTTCTCATCCTTTAGAGGTCAGCCCCTGCCAGGCATTGTGACACACTCCTATAATCCTAGGGCTCAGGAAGTTGAGGCAGGAGGATTGCCTTGAGTTTGAGGCCATCCTGAACTACATAGTGAGACCCTGTCTCAAAGGACCAAAAAGAGAGGGCTGGGGATTTAGCTCAGTGGTTCCAGTGCCTACCTTGCAAGCACAAGGTCCTTAGTTTGATCCCTGGTAATCACATACAACAATATCAGACATACACCCACCCGCAATCAGTGCCACACACCACAATGCCAGGCATAGTGGCTCACACCTGTCATCCCAGCACTCGGAGGGCAGAGGTGGGAGAATTGCTGTGGGTTTGAGGCTTGCCTGGGCCAGCCTGAACTAAAAGTGAGATCCTGGGGCCAGAGATTTAGTTTAGTGCTTCTGGCGCCTGCCTCACAAGCACAAGGTCCTGAGTTCGATCCCCAGTAACCACATACAATGCTGGGCATGGTGACTCACACTCACCAGCCATCAATACCACATACCACAGTGCCGGGCGTGGTGGCTCACACCTATCATCCAGCACTTGGGAGGCAGAGGCAGGATTGCTGAGTTCCAGGCTTGCCTGGGCTACATAGTGAGCTCAAGACCAGCCTGAACTACAAAGCGAGACCCTGTCTCCAAAAAAAAAAAAAAGTGAGATCCTATCTCAAAAAAAAAAAAAAGAAAAAATAGATACCAGCTTCTAATCATTCTTCTTATTATGAAAACCAGCATCCAAATGAGGTATCACTTCATCCATATAGATTTAATAATTTTGAAAACCTGACAGTACCACATGGTGGGATATGGAGCAACTGAAACTCTCATCCAGTGGGCATGTGTAGAAAAACGACAGCTCTACCTTAGGGAACAGTTTGGCATATCTTATCTAAGGCCAGCGATTCTACTGATTCTACTTCTGTTACTCCTGGGGCCCAAGAGAAATCAAAATATATGCCAACAATATGATTTGTGCAAGATTGATCATAACGTTGTAGCCATAATAGCCAAAACGAGAAACAATTCAAATCTGTATTTATCAAAGGTGAATGAATAAACAAACTGGAATATTCATATGATGGAATACAATCCAGGAAAAAAGAAAAAAAAAGTAGCAGCTACTAATACATGCAATAACACAGAGTAATCTCAGAAGAATACTGGAGTGTAGAAAAAGGGTATATAGTGTGTAATTCTATTATACAAAGTTCTAGAAGAGGCAAAACTAATCTGTGTTGGCAGAGAGAGCAATCTTAGTGGTTTCCTGGATAGAAGGTGATTCCAAGAGACCCAAGAGAATGTTCTGCAATGATCCATCTCTACATCTTGGTAAAGGGTGATGGTTACACTATTGTGTACATTTGTCAAAATTCACTGAAATCCTATCTCAATTCAAAAATGAGAACAGAATACTCTCCTGGCCAGGGAACCCCTTTCTGTCTCCCCACCACGGCTGGATCACTACTGCCTCATCTCAGCGCTCCATGTAACTCTTCTTGATGTGTGGGATTTTACATTTTTTTGTGTGTGGTTATGTGACTTGCCTTAGGTTCCTCACTCCATGAAGAGAGAATTATGACCCAGTGCCTAACATGGTGGCTGGCATGCAGTGGGTACTTCACCGCTGTCTTGGGTGCATAGATGAAACCCTTAGCTAGACTCTGAATCAGAAAATGCTGACTCTCAGTCCAGTGCTGTTCCCATTCTATCAGTCTTAATTGTATTTTTTTTCTTTTTTTTTAGACAGAGTCTCACTTTGTAGTTCAGGCTGGCCCTGAGCTCACTATGGAACCCAGACAAGCCTCAAACTCAGCAGTCCTCCTGACTCTGCCTCCTGAGTGCTAGGATTACAGGCATGAGCCACACTGCCTAACATTGTGGTATGTGGTACTGATTGCTGGTGGGCGTGAGTCACCACACTTGGTATTGTTGTATGTGGTTACTGGGATCGAACCAGGGACCTTGTGCTTGCTAGGCAGGTGCCAGAACCACTGAGCTAAATCTCCGGTCCTTAATTATAATTTTGATCTGTGAAAAAAGTAGACTTAGCAGCTGTCAGAGAGTATGTCATATGGAAGCCTAAGAGAGTTTGGGGTGGGAGGGTGGTGGGGAAATTCTCTGAAACAGGTCTGCAGAGGAGGCCAGTGTCAGGGAACAAGGGCCACATTCAGGATTTGAGATTTCAGCCACCCAACAGGAAATATGTAGGTTCTTATAACAAAATCTAGCACAGAAGCATTAATTATCAATGGAGGAAATTTCTCCTTAAGAACAATATATCGAAGCCAAACAAATAATTAAGCCACACTACCTATAAGACTGCCCATGTGTCATTCTCCAGCACCATTTTTTTTTCTATTAATAACATTTTGTTTAGCTCTTTCACCGAGGCTCAGCTGTGCTGCAAGGAATTATGAGACAGATCCCTTGAGTTAGAACATAAGGGCAGGGAACTTTCTCTGAAGCCATGGTATACTGGTTACCGCCTCAGGTAGAAACTGAATGAAGCACAAAGAGGAGATATCAATGTGGTGGGTGGGGAAAGAGAACCAATTCTTGCTCCACTTAAGGGGACCCTAGTGACTGCATGTGATCAGCTTTCAATACTTCCTCCTCCCCTCTGCACATTAAAAACTGCTACAGCCACATGTGGCGATCCAAGCTCACCACTGCAGTACTGAGAAGGCTGAGGCAGAAGGCTTGCCACAGGTTGGAGGCCAGCAGGGACTCCATAGCAAAACCCTGTCTTGAAAATCAAAGAGAAAGAAATAAAAAAGGCAAAAGTAAACATCCCTCAACCCTTGGAGGATGGTTAATTTTACATTCCTCTACATCCACCCGCCTCAGTCATCTAGAACAGGGGCTTGTAACAACTTCTTGCGTGCTATAGCTTTTCACAGTTTAGACAGCGTTCCCACACTCAGTGTCCTGTTATTTCACTTAATTATCAGAACAACCCCATTTTATCAACAAGATACCAGGATCAGAAAGGAAAATGACTTGTTTCCAGGCCCATGGTGACAAGGAATAAAGGTAAAATTCGAAGCTACATCTTTGGGAGCTCAAAAGAAAGATGCTGAGGGCCAGGCGTGGTGGCTCACGCCTGTAATCCCAGCACTCGGGAGGCAGAGACAGGAGGATTGCTGAGTTCGAGGTTGCCTGGGCTACATAGTGAGCTCAGAGCTAGCCTGAACTACAAAGTGAGATCCTGTCTCAAAAAAAAAAAAAAAAAAAAGATGTTGAGGGTGGCTGAGTCACTATCTAGGGGTGGATGGTCTCTTGCAGTGACTTCCGCAGTGGGCAGGAATCTTGAGAATAAAGTAGGCCCCATGCAAAGCCTTCTCAGGTACACATAATGCTGGTTCACTTCCTGGCCAGAAGTTTGGGATGCTTATCTTTTAGGAAGTACTGTAGCTCTCATCTCCACTCCAACGCCCACCGCAGAGATGGGGCAGAGCAAAGCAACTGCTGACTTAGGATTCCTCTTGGCTGGGGTTGGGAGTTGGGGTTAACAATTAACACCCTTTTAATCCTCAATCAAGTAGGTTTTGGAGATGAAAATAGCCCCTTTAGAAAGGTGGTGTTGGAGAACATGGATTGATCTTGTGTTTGCTAACACGTGGGCCCTAAATTTGGCAGACCTTGTGGTCTGAGGCACTGGCAGTACATGAAAAACACAATTCTCCCACTACCCCTGGAAAAGTGAAGGCATAGAGAAGCAGAACCCAACACCTGCTCTCTGTCATGACAGGGCTCAGCCTGCTCAAGTCTCTCTACCACAACTGTTTATCAGAAAACACTCCCAGGCCCATGGGGAGAAGTAAAAGGAGCCCATATGTATTCCAGTAATGAAATGATGTGATGCTCTGTAACTATGCATTAGAATCATCTTGGGAGCTAGGAAACAAAATATCAGCACTAAGATAGATATGTACACCAGTCTCTGGGTCCTATGCACAGAGATTGCAATTTGATTGTTGCGAGTGGGGCCCAGCCTGAGTCAGAGCGTAGTCCTCTATATATTCCGCAGTCCTTGCTTTGATATACAGTGGACCACCTGAGGAAGTTTTAAATATCCCAATTCCTAAACCTCCTCAATTAAATCCAGATCTATGGAGGACAGAATTAAGTATCAATAGGTTGTTAAGATTCTCCAGTTGGATTTAGCTCAAGTGGTACCGCGCCAACCTTGGACACACAAGGGCCAGAGTTCGATCTCTGGTACCACAAAAAAAAAAAAAAAAGATTCCCCAGCTGACTCCAATCTTGAGCCAACAGCACAGTAGGTGGTCAGAGAAGCAGTGTTGGAAATTTGTGCAGCAGAATCATAAGGAAGGTTTATGAAAAGACAGATGACCAAACCCCACTTCAGGGTTTGTGATTCAGTAGTTCCAGGGGGAGGTCTGAGAATCTGTATTTTCCATGTCCCTCACTGCTGCCAATGCACCTGGTTTGGAGACTGCACTTTGAAACCTGTCCCAGGTGTTACCTCTCAGATGACACAGATAAAGTAAGGTCTGGTGTGCTAACTTTTATCTCTGAAGGTACATGGAAAAATAATTATGTCAGAATCAGTCAAACTGGCCCACAGAGTAGATTCTTTTGCTTGTTTGTTTGTTTTTTAGAAAAGGTCTCGCTTTGTAGTTTAGGCTGGCCCTGAGCTCACTACGTAGCCCAGACAAGCCTCAAACTTACAGCAATCCCCCTGCCTCTGCCTCCTGAATGCTAGGGATTACAGTTTGTTCCTAAAGGCTCCTTTGAAAACAATGGAGAGTGTGGGATAACATGAGATTTCTCCACCAAACAAGGAGCTGGAATTCAGAACGTTGTGCTGTGTACTCAGTTTAAGAAATTGAATTGAAGGCGCCATGCTGCACTCTATATCCCTTGTTTTCCTAGAGAAACAGAAGTTTGTTCCTACAAGCTCCTTTGAAACCAAAGGAAGCAAACATCCCACTACCAAAACCAGAGCAGGACCCAATCAAAAAAAGAGCCAGTCTCCCTAATGAACATAGATGCAAAACTCCTCAATAAGATACTGGCAAACAGAATACAACAAATCGTCAAGAAGGTTATATACTATTATTAAGTAGGATTTATCCAAGAGATACAGGGATGGTTCAACAAAAGCAAATCAATAAATCTAATACACTATTATTAACAGATCCAAGGACAAAAACCATGATTGTCCCAGTAGATGTAGAAAAAGCATTTGACAAAGTCCAACATCCATTCATGATAAAAAAAAAAATCCTACAGAATATTGGAGTAGGTGGTCTTTATCTCAATCTGATAAAAGCCATCTATGACAAACCAACATCATACTAAATGGACAAAAACTGAAAGCTTTCACTCTAAAATCAAGTATAAGACAAAGATGTCCACTATCACCACTCCTATTCTATACAGTTCTGGAAGCATTAGCCAGAGCAGTTAAGCAAGTGAAAGAAATAAAAGTGATCAGGATAGGAAAGGAAGAATATAAATTGTCATTACTTGCAGATGACATGATACTCTACGTAGAAGATTCTGAAAACTTCATCAAAAAACTTCTGGATTTAATAACCAAATTCAGCTGTATAGCTGGATACAAAGTCAAAACTCAAAAATCAATAGCATTCTTGTATACAAATAACAAACTCACTGAGTGATTGAGAAAACATTTTTTGCAATAGTATACAAAAAAATGAAATACCTAGGAATCAATCCAAGAAAGGAAGTAAAAAGCCTTTACATGAAAAACTATTCTGAAAAGGGAGATCAAAGAGAATAGCAGAAAATGAAAGGATATACCTTGTTCTTGGGTAGGAAGAACCAATATAGTAAAAATTACCATACTTCCAAATCTGTTATATAGATTTAATGGAATCCAAATCAAAATACTAAGATATATCTCAAGGAATTAGGAAAAACAATCTTAAAATTAATTTGGAATCAGAACAGATCTAGAATAGCAAAAGCAATTCTGGCCAACAGAGACATGACAGAGGGCATTACAATCTTGGACTTGAAATTCTACCACAAAACTACTGTAATAAAAACAACATAGTACTGGCCAAAGAACAGACCCAAGGAGCAACGGAACAAATTAGAAGATGCAGAAACAATTCCAAACACACTCAGCTACCTTATCTGTCTTTGACAAAGGACCCAAATACCTTTACAAGGAGGAAGATAGTCTTGTTAATACATAGTACCGGGTGCCAGAGATTTAGCTCAGTGGTTCTGGCACCTGTGCAAAGTACCTGGTTCGATCCCTGGTAACCACATACAACAATACCAGTAGTGGTGACTCACACCCACTAACAATCAGTATGTACCACGGGGCAGGGCGTGCTGGCTCACGCCTATAATCCCAGCACTCAGGAGGCAGAGACAGGAGGATTGCTGAGTTCGAGGTTTGCCTGGGCTACATAGTGAGCTCAGGGCCAGCCTAAACTGCAAAGTGAGACCCTATCTCAAAAAAGGCGGGGGGCGGTGGCCAGAGGGTTAGCTCAGTGGTTCCGGCCCCTGCCTCACAAGCACAAGGTCCTGAGTTCGATTCCTAGTAACCACATACAATGCTGGGTGTGGAGACTCACACCTACCAGCAATCAATACCACATACCACAATGCAGGGCGTGGTGGCTCACGCCTGTAATCCCAGCACTCGGGAGGCAGAGACAGAACGATTGCTGAGTTCAAGGCTTGCTGGACTACATAGTGAGCTCAGAGCCAGCCTGAACTACAAAGCAAGACCCTGTCTCAAAAAAAAAAAAAAAAAGTGCTTGAAAAACTGGCTTTTCACATGCTAAAAATTAAAACTAGATTCATATCTTTCATCATGTACTAAACTCAAATCAAAATGGATCAAAGATCTAAATATTAAAACAGAAACACTAAAGCTACTAGAAAATAGAATAGGTAGAACTCTTGAAGACATCAGTGTAGGCAAAGACCTTATGAACAAAACCCCAACCATGCAGGAACTATCACAAAGAATATACAATGGGGATCTGATCTTATTAAAAAGATTTTGCATAACAAGAGAAACTACCAGCAGAAGGAAGAGAAAAACCTATAGTTTGTGAACAAAACTTTTGCCAGCTGTTCCTCAAAGTATGATTTCTATAAACTAGAAAAACACATACAAGGCTTTGAAAATAGCCATGAAATACTTAAGACCTGATATAAGAGAGAATGCCTAATGCCGGACGTGGTGGCTCATGCCTGTAATCCCAGCACTCGGGAGGTAGAGACAGGAGGATTGCTGAGTTCGCGGTGGCTTGCCTGGGCACCATAGTGAGCTCAGGGCCAGCCTGAACTACAACGCGAGACCCTGTCTCAAAAAGCAAAAAAAAAAGAGAGAATGCCTGTAAGTCTGATAGACCCAATGTACCCCTTCAAATCTGAGCACTTTGAGTAAGAAAAAAGTGGAACCCAATCACCCTGGGACCCATATGGGATGGGCCCCATGTTGTAATTTTGTCTACACCCTCGGCTGTTAAAACTGCAGAGACTATTCCTTATATCCACCACCATCATCAGCCAAAACAGGCAGTGCAAGACAAGTAGACAGTCAACAGGACCCAGACCATCTGAACTGGCTAATCCTGAGGCAAGACTGAACTGCTATTGAAAATGGTAGCCCTGCTCCAATCACCCCAAAAGCTAACTAGTCTACACAGGGTGGAAGTGTGAAGAGGCACAAGCCCTGCTCTGCTCAGGAAACTGATCAGTCCACGCAAGGCCAAAGCTTGAAGATCAAGATGGAGGTATAATGAAAACAAAAGTCCCTTGTTCTTTTCATTGTAATTCTCTTTCTTCTCTTAGTACAAGGGAAATCTCTTAAAAATGTAATTACCAGGGGCTGGAGATATAGCTCAGTGGTTCGATGCCTGCTTAGCAAAAATAAGGTCTCTACAATTAGCACTACTTACCACAATGCTGGGCATGGTGGCTTACACCTATAATCCTAGCACTTGGGAGGCAGAGGCAGGAGGATTGCCAAATTCAAGGTTTGCCTGTGCTCCATAGTGAGTTCAGGGCCAGCCTGAACTACAAAGTGAGACCATGTCTCAAAAGAAACATAACTGGGCCGGAGGGTTAGCTCAGTGGTTCCGGCGCCTGCCTCGCAAGCCCAAGGACCTGAGTTCAATCCCCGGTAACCACATATAATGCTGGGCGTGGAGACACGCCCACCAACAACACCGCATACCACAATGCTGGATGTGGTGGCTCAAGCCTGTAATCCCAGCACTCGGGAGGCAGAGACGGGAGGATTGCTGAGTTCGCGGCTGCTTGCCTGGGCACCATAGTGAGCTCAGGGCCAGCCTGAACTACAAAGCGAGACCCTGT